>JAUELU010000008.1:10138813-10151643 GCA_032357145.1 Evasterias troschelii
AGGCTAATCATCCTTACTCGCAGCTAAGAGCTGAATTGCGAAGGACGCGGCTACAGCGTGTTCGAGAAGCAGGCATGCAAGGGCGCCTTTGGCAGCCAGCCACCATCAACCCATTATGACCACAGAGCACAGCCAGAGATCGAAAGTGTTTGATTTTTCCCGAGGGAGGAAAAAACTGGATGATCTGGAAAACCCTCGTGGCACAGCAGAGAACCAACGCACAACTCAACTCACATATGGCCCTGGCCGGGTATCAAACATGGGTCACCAGGGTGAGAGGCGAGCGCTTTACGCACAAGCCTACCATGCCACCCTATGGAGCCTTAGAAAAGCATCAACATTATCCTGGCTTTATGACTTCTTAGAGAGACTCGGACAAGTTTAGGAATTATAGAATAAGTATATTTTACAACAGATTAAAGTACAGTTAATAAGTTTAAGTGTAATTGCTATGGATTCTATCATGTATCGGACTAGGACTAAACATGTATTGCTTAAAGTTTTATTCACAAGATTGACAATACAACTCAAATTTGCAACTATAGAAAGAAAAAATACAAGTAGTAGAATAATATTGGATTTTATACGATTTCAGAAACTCAGAACAATTCATTTAGAACAAATTAAAAAAAAAAAAAAATCATCTCATAAAAATCACCCAAATACAAATTCATGCTCAGTCAGCTTAAAAAGAATTCAAGAATCTGACATTTTAAAACTTTCTCCTCTAAAGTTATATAACTTTGAACTTTTTATATATAACACAGAAAGTGCTTTCTAGAAAATCATACAATCCCAATTTCATTAAAATAAAATATGTCAATTGCTACAAAGCTTTTGAACAGCTGAAACACAATCTTTATTTTTGCAGAGTCCTTTAATTTCTCCCACATTTTGAGTCGGCAAGGATGTATCTAAAAAAAGAGCACAATTTGTTTTTCCTGAAATGAGCATCCCCCCCGTCCCCCGAGCTGAAACTAATTGAGATTAATGTCAATTCTATCTAAGAAACAGTCATATAAAAAAACACAAATTTCACAATAACAATAGAACATTCAACACCAACTTTTAGAAAACAACAAACACCTTCAAATGTACACTGAGGCATATAGCTACACTTTGTACAACATGAAGAGTGCCACGATAGGAGACTCTTCAATAAAAATACTCCGTTTATAAATACCAAGTTATAAATTTTCATAAATAAGTTCCGTTTAGACACAGCTAAAATGGGCTTCGGTAAACAGTCCGAGGTTGACTACACTGTGATGCTACGTGAGTTAACATTGCTAGGAAGGTACCTCTGTTAAATGTAAGCATGTCTTAGTATTAATAAACAACTAAGCCAACTACAAACATAGCCAACTACAAAAGACCAATCAATAAGAAGTTTAATACTGCAATGCCTTTAGTAACCACCTTTGTCATCTGCCCATGTTTACAGCAGTAACTATATTTTGAAAAAGAACCGGACAATTTTCATTCCGCCCTGGGCCCAATTTCATAGAGCTGCTTCAGCAGCAAACATTGCTTAGAAATGGTTTGCTAAGCAAAAAGATGCAGGATACCACTCATAAATGGTACACGTGGAATGCAATTTTGGCTGGTAACCTTGTTCTGCTAAGCATGTTGTTGTTATGCCTACCTCCTTTTTCTGCTTAAGCAGCTTTATGAACCTTGACCCTTGTTCGGTTACATTGTGTTTAGCTGGAGAATAAAATGGCAGGCTACAAAGGTCCTATAAGTACGGACTGCAAATAATAATAAAGCTACACAAGCATTAACTGAACACTAGACTTGTATCAGTCTTACAGCAAATTTACCCGGCCAATGTAAACCTATAAGCATTCACACAGCCTCAGACCCATGGTGCTGAATAGTTATACTTTGTGATACACTTCACCAAGTAATTAAGCAAGTTTGTTAAGCGTGATTGCGTGTGCATCAACTACAAAACATATCCAGCATTTCTAATTGGCTCAAGCACAGGCTAAATACTAAACTATTATATTTCCCATGTTGAAACGAAAATGACATTGCTACACTGTCTACTCTGTATAGAAATACTCAATAGTGTTTATCACTTTAACTGTGACTACGAAACGAACTGATATAGCCAGTCATTAACAATGAAACAAACTTTATTACATAATAATCATTTTTTTAAACTTAAATTTTAAAAAATTCACCTCGTAACCTTTAGAATAGGGGGCTCCCAATTAAAATTAGGGTTTGGTGAATTTGTATTTGTTTAAGGAAGGTTAGCCCAATTATTTAGAAGAGATGCTTTGTGGAAAATCCTTCAACACAAAATGGTTTGAAAATATCTTGGACAACCAGCAACATAGATTTATTGATATCATTAGCATTTTTTATGTGGTAACCAGATTCTGCTTAGCCATATTTGATAATGTTAAGCACGTCTATGAAATAGATTCCTGTAGGCAAAACGGCTTTTGATGAGACACCATGGATGTATTGCATTCTCCAAGTTTGGTTTAGAGAAGAATTTCTTAATGATCCTTACAGCAAAATAAACTCCTAGATTATGTCATTGAAGAATTGGTTCCATTGTGAAACAAACACAGGCTCAATTTCATGAAGTAACCAAGCAAAAACTGACGCAGCCAATAATAATCTGCTTAGCACACTTTAGAGAAGCATCCATGAGAAACTTTTGCTGTCACACTTTGGTGTCGTACTTTGGTTGGTAACTAATAAGTTGTACATGGTGGTGTTATGAGATTGGGCCCGAGTGTGTACAGGATGAGCTAAACAGGCTACCAATGACATGCCAGCATTTGACCTTCCCTGAGGTCACAGATTGATCTTATGAAGACAGAGGAAGTTACATTTAAATGTGTTAGCCTTTAACAAATATATGGTGTGTCTTTGGTTTAATGATTTGCAATAAGAATCTTAAACTAATGCTCAAGGGGAAGAATGCTTAATAGTGCAAATGACTGCATGGCAATTCTCAACAATGATTCCAATCTTAAATTATAACAGGTTCGCTCTTCTTCTTCTTCCCTTTTAACTTTCTATTAACTTGACAAGATTAAAACAAAACACAAAATAGAAACATTGAACAAATACTTTCCAAATTAATTCAACTCCGTTTGAATGCAGTGGTTCATCAAGCATCATACTGATGACATCTCAGACATTTTACCATACTGTTAAGTATTTACCAAGAATCTCTATTGTTCCTTTAATCCCACTGTTGTTATTGGATTGATTCTGATTTAGAGTTGAACAAAGACAATTTGACTAGAGCAGGATTTGAACCAACGACCTCTGGATTCACTATAATCTTGAAAATATTCTGTCTGTTCGTTATTTATAGCTGCCTTTTTTATGATAACAATTAATCAATCTTGGCTGAAGGAAATCAAATTGACTTAAATTTTTAAAAAATTTGACATTGAAAGTTTGTCAGGTTTATTTCTATGTATAAATCTCTCTTCATCTGTGTTAATGAAGACATCACTACAAGTGTAAGCCAATCAATTAAACAACAAGTGTTTTGTCTTAATTGAGTCCTTGGTTTATACAATATTCACAGTATGTAGTCCTCAACAATCAACATCGCAGAGGGACCGATTATTTATAATGCTACGTACGTCCCAGCGATATCTTTACCATACAGAACCACATGTGGTACAACTAGAAAACCATACACATAAAACTAGACATGTAGACATCAGGTACTACCTCAGTTCGGATAGATAGTTATTGGTGTAACTGTTAAGATAGCTCTGAGGGTTATAGTAATAGGATGGATGTTGTCGACTACTACTGCTGTATGTTACGTAGCTCCCCGGCCCGGCCGCCCTTTGTGGTGTACTTTCGGCTGGACTGGGGTCAAGACGTCAATCGAGCGCAATGACATCGGCGAGGTTGTAACCGCTGGCGCTACCATTGCTGGCCGTTCTGCTGGTGCCGCTGCTGTTGCTGTTTGTTGTGCTGATGCTGCTGGCGCTGCGGATGCTGGTGCTGGAGGCAGCGAGGTGGTCAAAATAGAGATGTGGCATGTATTGTGACTGTAACCATAGATATACAAAATAAATGTGACTTCGCTGTCAAGTGATAATTGTCAACTTTGGTCTCATCAACTAAGTTCAACAAAGTAATCAGTAACAGACATCACATTCTATTGAACATACAGTAATTAAACATCCATTGTTTCATGGCAACATATATGTTTAATGAAGCTATCAAATCTCAAATGTAAATTTAAGATTTGGGGCATACTGTTTTTGAGCCGAAATAATGATTGTATTGCATTCATACAATGGAGATATGATTTTCACTCAGTGATGGATGGATTGTTCCATTCAACTTGGCTTCCCTTAGCTAAATGGAACAATCCATCTTCCAACGAATGAAAATGTTCTCACCATTGCACCGTTCATTATTTGTATAATGTTAAAGTTTTGAAAGTCAGTAAAAAAAAAAACTACATCCAAACAACAAGAAACAGTAATCCTGATTGGACAAAGACAAGATTGTCAAGTGTTTACATCCAAACAACAAGAAACAGTAATCCTGATTGGACAAACACCGGATCGAACAAGTGTATACAGACTGAGAGAAGTAAGTTGATAAGATTTGGACTTACCTGTGAATCATTGTGAAGTAAAGAGTACAGATCCATACCTGATGACAATTCAAAATAAAACTCACTTATATTATTAATCAAGTCACAAGAAACGGTAGCATTTAATATGGTAAGCCAAACTTTTCTATGCTAACCAGATACAGAAGCATTCAATATGGGCACCTATAACTAGTAAGCCAAACTCCTCTGTGCTAAACAGAAACAATAGCATTTAAATATGGTAACCTGATACAAGTAAGCCAAGCTTTTCTGTGCTAACCAGAAACAGTAGCATTTAATATGGTAACCTGGTAAGCCAAGCTTTTCTGTGCTAACCAGAAACAGTAGCATTTAATATGGTAACCTAGTAATAGTAAGCCAAACTCCTCTGTGCTAACCAGAAGCAGTAGCATTTAATATGGTAACATGATACTAGTAAGCCAAACTGTTCTGTGCTAACAAGAAACAGTGGCATTTAATATGGTAACCTGGTAAGCCAAGCTTTTCTGTGCTAACCAGAAACAGTAGCATTTAATATGGTAACCTGATTCTAGTAAGCCAAACTCCTCTGTGCTAACCAGAAGCAGTAGCATTTAATATGGTAACATGATACTAGTAAGCCAAACTTTTCTGTGATAACCAGAAACAGAAGCATTTAATATGATAACCTGATACTAGTAAGCCGAACTGTTCTGTGCTAACAAGATACAGAAGCATTCAATATGGGAACCTGGTAAGCCAAGCTTTTCTGTGCTAACCAGAAAAAGTAGCATTTAATATGGTGACCTAGTAATAGTAAGCCAAACTCCTCTGTGCTAACCAGAAGCAGTAGCATTTAATATGGTAACATGATACTAGTAAGCCAAACTGTTCTGTGCTAACCAGAAACAGAAGCATTTAATATGGTGACTTGATACTAGCAAACCAAACTGTTCTGTGCTAACCAGAAACAGAAGCATTTAATATGGTGACCTGATAGAGGTTCTTATGTCTAGGAGATCCCATCAAATAAATATGATGATTACACAGTAAAATATTAAATTCTTACCATTATAAATACTACCAATTGGCATTTCAAGCAAGTGGCCAACATCAGTAATTTTCAAAGACCAGTGCCAAATTTCATAGAGCTGCTAAAACAGCAAATATTGCTTAACATGTTACTGCTCAGCAAAACAAAGCAGGATACCAGTTGCAGGTTGTACATGTGGAATGGGATTTTGGTTGGTTACCTTATTCTGGTAAGCATAGTTTTGTAGTGCTAAGCTACTTTTTGTGCTTTAAGCATCTCTATGAAATTGGGCCCAGTATTTCAACTTTGTCTGACCCAACATGTACATGAAATAACAAACCTATGAAAGATTAAGCTCAATCGGTCATGAAAGCCACAATAAAATTGTGAAAAACCCCATCACTGTTTCCACTGAACTTCTGAAGCGCGAGATCAAAACTAATTGTTTTTTACTCATTCCTCAAAAACTAAAGAATTTCAGGCAAAAATATTTTGTGGAATTTTTTCCCAATGACCCTTTTTATACCATGTAAGTTAGGTGTCAATCTGTAAGCATTAATATTTTCAATCTTTACCATGTTATGAACATACTTTAGCTTGTTAATGTACATGTATTTTCAATCAATCAAAGTTTTCAGTGGCTGCGTAAAGTCAATATCTTACCTCACTTCATAATAAGGCAAAAATATACTACATGTAAATCTCTAAGCACAAAACAGTTAACACCCATGATGCCATGAAAGTACACATCTTGTCGATGGTTCCAATTGCTCACCAAGTCAAGTTGTAAAGCAAAAAATGTCAATGACTGTGGGACTTACCTGGGTAATCTGGCGGCATCGGCAGGAACGCTGAATTATAATCACCGAAAAGAGGCATCTGAGAATGTGTTGTCTGACCCAGATCCATGGAGGGTAACAGACTAGAGTGATGTGATGTTGGCAGTGGAGGCTGTAAGCTGTAATCTATTGGGTACCTGATTACAAGAAAAGATCAGAGCTAGGTATTACTATCAATGTATTCATCCATGGAATATTCCGGAGATTAAATCTAAAACTTTTAACAGGTAAGATTAAATGATTTGGGGCTGAACAAAGAAGCGTCAGGGAAAAAAACGTGTTCATTAAACAAAAAAATCACTTCAACTCTAGATTTGTTTCATAACTCAATCAGAAACAAAAAGAACAGTACTCATTCACAAAAACCTTGGTTCATCACTCAATAAAATTTGCATAACAATAACCCCAAATCCAATAGCACAGGGTGGATTCCAAAGGCTATTGTCCAAGGTAAGCCTTGAAACACCTGTACATAAGGACATCCACATGAGGTGACCAGTGATTGAATACAACAGGGGGAATCACTATTGTATGATGAGCAATGGTCCAGTGGCTTCAGTTCTGTACTTTACAAGCAATTGGCCCTCATTGATACCAAAGGTCTGTGTGGCTTGCTTGGAAAACTCTGGCTTTGAAAGTGAGAGGTGCTGGGTTCAAATCCCCAGCAAGGCTTAAAGAAAAAAATATATATATGACATTCCCCACACACAAAAACAAACAATAGCATTTAAAAAAGAAAACAAAATGATAATCTTAAAATCTGTTACTGTTACTTCTGAAAATACGGATGTCATTTTCTATAAAAATGTAACTTTCTTTTTATTTGATCTTCTGAACATTGTTTGATTGTTTAAACGAAAAATAATAATTTAACTTTACTTTTCCTTGGGGGAAGGGTGGGGGTAACTTCATTCTGAATAGTTTTCACTAAGTATTTCATCAAATTGAGCGGTCATATTTGAGTGAAATCAATTCAAAAATGCAAAAACATAAAGTCAGGGATCTTGTGCACATTCAAATCTGACTGATTTGATTTGAAGCAATCCCCACAAGTGACGTTATTTAGCTGTCTTCTCATCTAAACTTTGCCATTATGTCAGACTTGGAAGATGGGTAATAATATCCTAATTATCCACGTTTTTCCAATTAAAGTATACATATACTTTTTTTAATTAACAATTCTTTGTATTAAAATAAGATTTGGGGAAAAAACACACAGAAAACAATACATTTCTTGACATTATTTGAAGACTTTACTCATAATGCAACTTTTCTGCATTTTTGTTTCAACTTAAAGCAAATCTTCCAAATAAACATTTTTAGCAAGGAAGGAAAACGACTTTCAAACTTTGTTTATTCTTGTAACATCCAAATCTTGGATAACCCTGATTAATTCTCCACTCTCAACCAATAACACACTACCAAGTGCAACCTGGGTATGATCAATCACATAAGTAATAATATCCCAATAAATTTACACAATGCTTCAAACAAAAATTAATATTTAAGTAGAAAACAAATCCAATAACAAAACTTGTTATTGTCAAAATAACACTTTTTAACCCTTTCTCACAAACTGCTGGAGTGGAACATAAAGAAAGACCAAATAATTTGATACTAGGGTAAAGACAGCAGCTAATCTGCTTCAGCAAAAGGCACAGCAAATATCAAATTTGTCAGTTAAAGAACTGTTTGCACTAAACACTATGAAAAAAACAAATATATATATTTGATTACATATCAAACAGCACAAAGGCCAACAACAGAATGAACAAGAAAGTATGAAGATTATTCAGTTTTAGATGTGTGAGGAAATCCTCAAATGGTAAACCCACATAAACCATGGCCCAATTTCATTCCAGCTGCTTCAGCAGAAAATATTGCTTATAAATTTTCTGCTAAGCATAAATGAGCAGGATACCAGTCAAAAATTACACATGTGACATGGTAGTTAGGCTGTTAGTATATTTTGTTGTGCTCAGCCACTTTTTGTGCTTTAACAGCTCTAAGAAATTGGGCCGTGTAAGGGACTGAAAACCCAATCCACAAGCAAGGCTCCAGTCAAGGGTGGGATTCGAACCCGGGTTCACAGAAATAAAAGGCGGGGAAAGAAACCACAGAACCCTCCTAAATGCATTAATCATTTATATTTGTTAATCTGACTCAATAATCAAAGGAGAACAATGGGTTGTTATAACCTCTTGTTCTATTATTGGCCATTCTAGCTGACTGTATAGCTGACTTAGCTGGTCGATCCAGCGTAGGGGATGCACATAATGAGTCTAGTATTGAACTATGATAAGGGTACTGTGCTAAGATAGCTGCAGTTGGAGTGTCACACTGGTGTGGCAGTGGGGATCGCACTGCAGAAGGGTGATTCAAGGGAGATACCAACCGTTTATTAGCCATCGTCAGTGGCGGCGGTGATTTGGGTGATGGGGAGATTACGTTAGGCTCGGTATCATCTTCATCCTCAGTGACTCTCATCGTAGCAGCTCGGTGTTGAGGTCTTGGGACAGGTTCCTCATCCTCCTCGTCTGTATCACTGCTAACTTCTTCTTCTGTCTCGTCGCCTTCATCCTCGGAGCTAGAGACAGTCAGGTCAATACATTCTACGTTGCACCTCTTATTTGGCGATAAATCATCACCTGTATTGTGGACATTAAAATGAAATATTATCTTCATCAGTTCTGTCTTTGTTCTACCTGTCTGTCCGTACGTTCTTGTTCCCGTTTACGTTCTTTTTGTCTGTCCTTCAGGCATCTCACCTCAAGCCACAGCTTCGATATTATTATTCTAGTGTGTTATTTAAAAAACCAATACATGATTGGCAGCCACTGGCTGAAATAACCTTGTTTACAAGTAAAAATAGATGATGCATCCATTTAATGTTTAAAAAAAAGGCCTTTTTGGTCACTTTTTAAAATTATTGTTTTGGGAAATTTCTTAGGAAGTATGGAAATTCACGTGAGTTTTGAATTGAAATTGAATATATTTAAGTTGATCATTTGTAAGAATTATTTTTAAAAGTTCATGAAGGTACACTGTATACAAATGTCTTCTCTGAGAAGAAGTTGTGGCTATGAAAACAAAAACAGCAGCTGATGGTTTATTACTTAAGACGTCTCTTAAAGAAATACCCAATACACTTCATCTGCATTCAGAACCTCAAAACCTGCAGTGATACTGTATCCTTCAAACTACAGTTATTGTTACCTTGTTAAACCAATTTCATTGGAGGCCTAACAGGGTTCGACAATGTAGCTGGGTTTTTTCACAATTGTGGGGGGCATTCTGGATCAAAAATTGTTGATGTTTTGACAAAGTGCCCTGAATTGAAACAAGGTATTTGGAATGTTTTCTACCTTGGTTTTAAAAGCCCTACTGGGCAATCTGGAGCATTCTATATGGGTTTCTTTTTATTTTGTGTGTGAAACTATCAATTTTGTAATTTTACTTTTCTATTTTTTTTTCCGGTTAAAATTTGCATGTATCGGCATGCAATTTGCACAAATTGGCACGATATGCTAGCTTCTGCAAGGGGAGAACCCTGCCTAATGTTGAAGGGAACGCGACATTAAAACAGCTCGATTTCAAATCGACCAATTAATTAACATTGGTGTGTTCAAACTCAAAGACAAATCTGTGTAACTATGTTGGGTTGACAATATTCCATACACTGTGCCCAGCATTCAAAGACGTCCACTACCAATGAAGTATCATCAACTAAACAGAGTGCCAGCGTGACACAATATAGAGACGGCACGCGGCGCCTACGCATGCGGAGGGACGTCCTGACAATGGACAATGCTCAGTTTGTCTATAACCGTTCACTAATATCTACTCAAATAAATCGACCATCTGACATACCACTGATGCTCATAACAGAACTGTAGGTTCGTTTCTTCTCTGACAATGGCTGCCAAGACCCGTCTTCAAGGAATTGGATTTCAAGACTTGAGAAATGATGTGCCAAGATCTCCATGAATAGGCTGGAAAGAGAATGAAAATAATAAATTATCATCTAGTAGCTCTTCACTGATTCCAACGATCACAAATTCTCCAAAATCCTAATCAGGAAGTTGTCTGATTGTTACTGCAAGCCCAGATAACAATTGCATATAAATTACTGGATAAAGCACACCAATCTTATCTAAATCCAAACATTGAGAAGTTTAGTAAAAAACCACAGCGTGGGGTATTTTTAAGGATATGGTACAAAGACACTAAAGAGTAAGGGTTAATAATATTAGTGGCTTCTTACAAATCAGAAGGGACTACTACTTTAGCTAAGTGGATCAAGGTGACTTCTCGTTACACCCTGGGTGTGTTGTTATGTCTCATTTGCCAAAGTGACTTTAAGAGTTTAGATTTAAATATTTTTTTTTTTACAAACCCATCAATGATGAGGGAGTCAAAGGGTGCTTTCCTGTCGCACACAGGACAGATCCACGTTGGCTTCTTCTCGTTCATCTTAAGGTACAACATGCCATCAAAACACTGCAGGTGGTTGCAGGAGATGGGGCGACACGGCGTGCTCATGCGCATCTTGCCGAGGGGGCACATTAAGCTGACTCGAAGGCTCATGGTTGCGATCTCACTCTCTGGATCGTGGGATAACTTCTCTTTAACTGATGAGGCAAGACACGAGGAACGTCACAAACTGTTACATATGGAATCTATGCCTGTGGATTTTGTTCACAGAACTCGGGAAAGTACTGAGTATACAGTGCTTAACACAAATCGGTGTAAGCGTAAAAACCAAATCATATTCATTATCCCCGATGCAAAATTAACACCTATTAAATTGTTGCGGTACCCGCAGCTAAGGATTCGAACTGCCTCTAGCCATCGAGCTAGCTCGGTGGTCTAGTGGTAAGACACCTGCTTCTAGCAATGCAAAGGTCATGGGTTCGAGTCCCAACCGAGTGATTCGTCTGTGGATTTTTTCAAAGAACTCAGAAAACCAGCCCAACGATTGCCAGAAATCCCATAGGAAATGCATAAACCTGTTTTGTTCTTGATGATTTTTTGTAAGAACAAAATAATTATTGGACTTGCCTTTTACATGTCTTGCAAAGACGATCTTATCAGAAGTATAAACTATTGTCGTAAGAAATGCCTTCGGAAGATGTAATGAGTGTAAAATAACATAGAAACTTATGCCAGCTTCAAAGCCAGAAAGAGCAAAAACAATCAAATTAAAAACCATTAGATGCGCACGCGTTTGAGGTAATGACCTACCAACAGGCTAGGGCCATCACAGATTTGTCTTTTGAACAACTATAGGTAGAGTAACAAGCAGGCAACCATGTTGAAAAATATGAATATTGATTGTCATTTTACCTTTTAATTTTTTCAAGATACAAATCTGCGATGGCCCCATTACCAAATAATTGTCTTTTTCATGACATAATCTGATTGTGTACCCAATTCCATGCTTGCATCATCAAGGGCACAATTCCCCTAAACATTTGCCACAGATCTGCCACACTAAAACTAGCATCTTCTTCTGTCACCATACAAATGGACAAGGAACATAACCAAAACTTCCTGAAAGCGAGTTCAGCATGGTTTACAGACAGATGCATTTCTCATTATCTAAATCAGTTGACTCAATTTGTTTGACATGGAATCCATTATGACCAACAGCACATATAGGTTGAAGGACTTACTGAGTGCTCTGGAGTGGTCTGCATTCCTGACTCCATTATTCTTCAATCTCTGGTAAAGAATCTCTGCTGAAAGTTGACTTACTAAGTAGACTGCAACACAGTAGGACTGCAAAAATTTGTAGAAAATCATAGAATGTTAAAATGCATCACTTATTACTTGTTTTTTGTTTCAATAAAGATACCAGCCGGTGAAGTTAAGGAGTTATGTTTTCAAGAAAAACATAATCAGTTCTTTTAGAGTTTGCCCATAACTATTTTAGTGACTGGCCAGAAGGACCAGTTAGCTTGCTGTTTAACTAACTCAACAGTTTTTTCACTATTCACCCGTCCATACTTCAAATGAAATAGAGATGCTTTTAATAACTCTGAACTAGACAGCCGGACCACTTGGAGTGAATTCTGACTGGTCCTCAGATATTTTAACTAACATTTGGCCTGCTGACCACTATTAAGGGACTTTACATAGGCAAGTCATAATTACCTTTTAATTTGGCACATAGAAATAAGCAAATGAGAGCTGACACTGTTCAAGAGAAAACTATTTCTCCTGACAATTTATATCGGCCTGTTATGCTCATTCTTGGAAGGGAAAGGCCACTTTTATTTTGCCAAGAGCACTTTGGAATATCTTAAAGGCACCTGGAAATAGAATTTTTTTTTTTTTAAATATAAGAGTATATGTTTATTAACAATAAAACAATTTT
>JAUELU010000008.1:10317699-10330465 GCA_032357145.1 Evasterias troschelii
TTCAAATCTCAGAGTTGCAAAACATTTCAGACATTTTGGTTAATATTTTAAATTGAGTAAATAATGTCAACTAAAACTGACATTGTATCGCTTTAATTTTGCTACCCAGGAGGGATTTCCCCTTATCTCCTCCATCCTCCTTTCTATCCAACCTTCTTGGGTTATGCTGATCAATAAAAAGCTACCCTAATGGAGTGTCAAAAAGACAAAGTTACTTCTATCCATGGCTTGGGTCCAGTAATACAAGTTCACAGATAAACTCTGGAGAATTGTACTTGATAAGGCTGCAAAAGCTTTCTTGTCTGCAACTTCAATTCCTTTTAAGAAAAATAAAATGAGAAGGAACATACAAAATTTGCTTTTATTATTGTTGTTACTACTTTATTATTAATGTTTATTTGTTACAAGTTTTTCTCATAAATCACTTCTGATGTATGCTTCAATGCAACAAATTGTGATTCTGTTAAAAGAGCCTTTAAAAATTTGTTTTTTGTCGGCTATTTTATAAACTGAATAAAGCCACTCTTTTACATGACTGCCCTGATTCACAATATGAAATGAAAGTTTTCTTTTAAAAATAGTGTGAATGTGGGTGTAACTATATTAAAGGGAATGTATATGTTTAGTAATTTCTCTTAAAATCAATGGCAATACAAAATTACTTGGTTAAGATGTACAGCAGCTTTTGATAGTATAAAGCATTTTGAGAAACATTTTACTTCGAAGCGTTATGGAAAAATGTATTAGTTTTTATCCCCCAAAAATTTGAATTTGAGAAATGTTTTTGTCAGAAACAACTCTCAGATTGTATATTCCAATGACGAATTATTCTTCCTGCTGCATGGACCAAATGCTACCATCTTTTAAAGTGAATTTTCACACGATAGTTTGATTGCATATGTCTTCATTTATATGGGATTAATATAATCAAACGATTCCAAAAACCAAAGAGATCCTTTGCCTTTTTTAGTCATCATTTAAGCTTTCACCACAGATCTTGTTCCCCTTCAAGATGAACTTGGTCTCTAACTCATCATTATCCAGTCTGTAAATTAAGCAACAGTGTACTTTCACTAAAATTAGTTGAAGAGACAAAAAGACAACAGTTCTGTCTTAATCTCTTATTAGAATGACTACTGCAGTGTAATGGGTCTGTATATTAAATTGGCCAAGACGAAAAGCACTGTTTGTTTTTTGTCTTAGTGAGCCTTCGGACAAGCTAGGTCTTGTGATGAATAAATAAGCTCCAAGCTACAGATGTGTAGTCAATTAGCCAATGTAGGAAGACATGTCAGTTACATGTACTAAGCCTAGAAATAAATAGTAACGCAGTGGAGTTGATTTCATGATGATGCGTTGAATACTAATGTCTTTTGTCTCTATGTTATGAAACTAGGTGCTGTGAACTAATCATCAAATATCCATCTACAACATTTTGTAGAACAGTGTCTACTGCTGTTGTATACCTGTATAGTACCTTATTAAGTACATACATTGTACAGATCAAAAGAAACAACTTCAGAGTCTCTGGAAGGAATCCCTTTTCCCCATCTTTATGTTCAGATACTTAATCTCCCTGATGATATTGTGTTGATTATACGGCTATTTCTGGACTTACGGAGGAGATGGGGGGCGGGGTGGCACATAGTGCCCACTCTGTTTTTTTTAATACAAAGTTCTGGAGCAACTTTTTTGAAACTTGCCACAAAAGTTCATTTTACCAAGTTCTACATAATGACGTAAACAACAACTTTGTGCAAAATATTTAGCTGGGTCACCTTAGTGGCTCAAAAGTAAATGGTTATCCCATTTTCCAAAAAGATTGAGTTAAAAAAAACAAAAAGGTTTTCCACTCAAAAATTGATAATTTTTGTCATCATTTGGGGCCCAGGGGAGCCATGATAAGACCTGATTGAATATTCTATAGATTTCTTTGCCTGAAAAGTTGGAAATTAGCATGTTAAAGATATTCCATTGAAGGCAAAGCTGATATAGTTTGAACCCAGAAGTCTTGACTGAAAAACAAAGGCCATTTTTTATTTCCACAATGCATTTATAACACCATAACATAATACATTACTATTAGGTTTGTGAGAAAAAGTCCAAAAACAAGTGGAAGTATTTTCAAAAAGATAAAACAAGAAAGAACAAAAAACTGACTCAAGATCAAACAAACAGTTGCCGTGTTAACAGCTGACCCCCAATAACATATATATATATTTTTAATATGACCCTAGAAAAATATGGGGAAATGCCTCAAAAATTAGTGGGGAATCACCTACAAGTAAAAATATGGCAGGGGCACAATGCTCCCCCCACCCCCACCTCCCTACCCCACCCCGGTCCTGATAGGGTGAAGCAGTTCAGACATACTTGTGGCAAACTTATGCAGCTCCAGCAAATGGGGATAAAGTTGTAAGCAAAAAAAAAGGGGGGGGGGTGTTCTTGAAAGTGATTTGGTGTTTATCTGATTACCAACTAAAACCCTACAGAGCAAGCTTGGAAAAGACATAACTTTCCTCTTTTAGTTGTACACACCAATGTAATTAATTTAAAGTGGTTTCTACACAATGTCTGCCCAATGTTTAAAAGTAAATATGTGCACGTACATGACGGCTTTTTAAGAAAAGAAAACCTTTTAACACGTTGCAAGAATACTAGACAAACAACACTTACCCAGTTAGGGATGGACCCTAGCTGTTGATTCTACTAATTGGTCAACTTGTGCTTTCATATGAATAATTTTTCTTTCAAAAATCAATTGACATAAAGATGTAATCCCGTTAAGGTGCCATGAAATTGATACCGTATTTAAAGACACACTTAATGCAAACACATTATAGTTACACCATCTCAATTAAGTTTACATTTACTGAAGTCTTTTTTAACGAGGTCATGATGATAATTACTTAATCTCATTTTAATTATTTTTGCTAATGGCTGTACCGTTATTCAAGCCCCCTGTCAATATCAAGACAAAAGTTTGTCCTCTTCGCCATGCTTGAATTAAATGAATGCAGCATTTGATGCATTTGGATCAATGAATTTTCTTCATTCAGTCAAAAATTAAGGCTATTTCTAACTCACAAATTGTAAGCGTTTGACTTTAAACCTTAAAACTATTTAATTTCCCATCTTATTTTTAAATACGTGGTTTGCTTGGATAGAATATTTTATTTAGGTTTGTCAGTTTTGTAAACTTTCTTTGATGAGATTTATGATTGAGTAAGATCAAAGCCACATTTTTACATTCTAAATATGTATCCAGCGCTTTTGTCAAAAAATGAATAAACATATATATGTTAAATTCCCCTTACAAAGTATCAGCTTTTCCTTTAAATGTTGACAAGGCACTGGTTTGGAAATTAATAATCTACACATTACAATGTCATTTAATTTATAAGAATGAAGCATCTTTATGTACGTCTGACAATGTCTTCTTAAATTGACAGTAAAATTCAAGCCAAACGATCATTGGACCAGTGGTTTTAGAGTCATGACATACATTTGATTTCGATGAAATGAGTCACAGTTTAAATAGGGTTGCTGTTTCTTTTGTGTAAAAGCTCAGACTATAGACTGTGAATAGCGCCCTCTAGTGATAACAATCAGCTGTTACACTTTCATTTGGGGTATACTTTTGGGCCTTTCTGCTGAATAATACAGTGAAGCTGAGTTAGCTTTTTCCTTGAAGAGTCTTCTTTTACGTCTGAAGGATGAATCTGATTTCCCCTAAGGCAATGCAACATTTTCTTAGATGATTGCTTGGGGGGGGGGGGGGGAACCGGTTTACTCAGACAGAAATAAAATTTAAATTGATAAAAATAACAAAATCTTTGCGACTAATCATGTCGATCTATAGGTTACTAAAACAGTATCTTATTATATGAGGAAAAAAAATCAAATTGAAATGGAACCAATATCAGATAGGCAAAGCAATATCATATTAAATTGTTTAACATCGTAATACAATAGACTCTTCCACTAAATCTAAACCCGTTTTTATTTTTTTTTCTGATCCCTTTTGGGGGGCTGGCCTTAAAACACAAATATCTGTTCTATTGTTGTAATAACTATTTGTGTTCCAATTATCAGCAATTTTACATGCATGTCGTTTACCCTGATTTCTCCAGATGATTCAATCTTATACTATACCATAGAGGAAGGGTCTCTCTTGATTTTGCTCTTCATTGAATCAATGAGGTTTCAGTATTTTTTGAGTAATTTAATAGTTACTCCTTTGAATTAAGGTAGTTTTCAAAACCTTTATGTAGAAAATAACAAAAGGCAAACTAAACTCTTTCTAACTTGATATTTTAGATATTTGATAAGGGAGCGATTTCTTTTGAAGCAGTCGTTTTTCCAAATTATTTTAGAAGTAATTAATTCCTCATGCGTGACATTATTTCAACAAATCATGACAAAAGCAATGTCATGTATTTTTTAGAACGCTTTATAAAATTGCATCTTTATATGAGGAACCCCCTCCACATCCCCTCTTTATTCCTATTGTATATCAATTTCCCTCATCTCTATCTTCCATTCTTGTCCAAACCTCAATATCCCTTTTTGCTTTTCACACAACAGATGTACAATAACTTGGCTTGTTTGCTTTCCAATTGGTCTTTGTGGGTTTTCACATCGAACCAATTACTTTTAACAATAAATTGCACACAAGCCCAATCGGGAGGATTTGCTTCAAGAAAATATGCCCCCAGCTTAAAACTCCCCCAGTGGCACATAAGACTTGTATTTGTGAAGCACAAAGAATCCAAACGGGCTGGCAATTTTGGGGAATCTTTACCAACCAGCCACCAGTGCAACATCTCATTATCAGCTTAACAGCGCCGGTCCACAGTATTAAAACCAATTCGGTAAATTTGTTCTTTCCCCCTGAGTGCATTTCCAAATTAAACCAATCCCAGGGATCAGAGATGTTTGCATTGTGTGTGTTCCCTCGCAGCTACCCCTGGTACAAAATAAAAATAATGATAATTTGCAAATGAAAAAATTTAAGAATGGCTTGACGCGAGGGAGAACCAATCCAATTTAGGATGGTTTTGAATTCAGCCCAGACAAGTCATATTCTTGCTACAACTGTCTGGATTGAAAACCAATTGTTATCCAACCTACTTGATATTCACATGCTCATTACTGCTATAAAATGATAACCTGTGAAACAGACACCAAGCGAGGGAGTCTTGTAATGAAACCTTGCATCACGGCACACATTCATCCTGTACTTTTACCCAGGACCCGATTATTCCACTGGCATGTGGAATAAACTACTGGCCTGTGAAACTCTGCATTTCACTTGATCGGCTCAGCCCTTAATAAGATCTCACGGGTTACAAGACTTTAACGTGTAATTTACCCAACAATCTGATAGCGGGAGATGTTCTGGGTTTTTACAAGATTACTTGCCTGCTAAATGGCCGACGGTACACGCTACACTAATCCTTTTACCCCGGTCCTCTCCACTACCGATACTCACCTTAACTTTACAATGACAGTAGGGCAAGAAACACCCATCAATTCCAGCGATGACACTTCTTTCTGTCCCTAGTGTCCTCATATGAGATACTTCTATGATCTAACAGGATTAGGGGGCTCTCTGCTCCGTGGTGCTCGGAGCGCTTCACCCACGCTGGCAGACTGAGATTAATTCATCTCTCTGCATCCGTCCGTTTGATTGGGATTATGCTGTAGAGCTGGTAGTGATCCAATAGATCGTGCGATATCACTCTGCCGACGGCTGCATTTATTATTTAGAGATTGTTGTGATTGTACTGCCAGTGAGCTCTTTTCTTGTCATTCTTTCTTGGACAAGAAAAGTGTTTTTCTTGTAACAGCGGGGTAAAATGGGATGTCGATGGCTAGAATGAGAGACTGCAAGCATACTTATTTATTTAATAGTGCTGGCAGCCCACAAAGCCAGTAAATAAACCACTGTTTTGAAGTATAAAGTATGGGTTATAGTGTTAATATTTTGTTTGCATTCCGATAACTGTGTTATAATTATTAAAAAGAGCATTTTGGTTATAGATTTTTGTTGAAGCTTTTAAAAAATACAGTTTTGATATGAATACCGGTACAGTCAGAGACAGGCACTATTTCTAATATAGTTTTGAAAGTGCAAATGTTTGTTTTATATGAGTTCTCTGATTTTTCCAACAAGAAGAACACTGTATCGATTACAGTACGCGACAAACCTGCTTTAAAATGTATACGATCTCTAGTTCAATGTCCTATTCCACTTATCCACCAGTTGGCCCATCCCATACCCTATGACCAAACCTCCAAGTACCCTCTCAATACATTCAGCCTAGACCCTCATCATCCCAAACCCTCTCTTTCATATTTACTCACACAACTTTCCATGGATTGCAACCCTCCCCCAGGCCACATGTACAATTTATTTTGAGAAGCCATGGAGTTCACGGTTAATGAATTTCCCCTATTATTCCGAGGCTCTCCACAATCGCACCCTGAAGGATACAAGTATTTGTGGTGTCCCCGTGGATGAATGACAACTACCTTTGGGGAGTCACCTCTGACATTTGGAAGCTCCCTTTCTGTTGACTCAGGGTCTGTCTAGGATGAAGGTGCTAGAATTTGGGAGGTGTATAGAGACCCTCTTGTTGTACCATGTTTCTTTAAGTGCATGCGCTCAAGAGAGGTTCTAGGTTTTTTGTTTTGTTTTAAAGGACGGTGACGCCTCAGATCAAAAGTCTGTATCTGTGCATAATTTATTTGAACCATGACACCAACATGTGAATGGTCTTTGTGTTTATTGTATTGCATTCAAATCAACTTTGAGTGTTATGGTCTTAATTATTTGCATGTACATGTACATGTATTTCAACCAATTGATAACTTTGTAATGTACTTGAATTTGATGCATTTTCAAAAATTTAAATAGGCCTACATTGGTCCCATTCCCTGGAAAAAAAACCCATAACAGCTCTTCAGACCGAACCCTTTCTATATAGAAATTCTTTTGAGTATAGTTAACAGCGAGCATTTCATATGATGTCAGATTATATTCATTGTTATTTTGTAGGCTTTGCTAATAATAATACAGTTTTTGTATCATAGACTCTTGCTCTGTGCCTTTATGTAGCTCTGGTGATTATTAGATAAAGTAGTGAGGGTTTTGGTTTTTACAACAGGGCCCAATTTTATGGCTCTGCTTACCGCGGAATTTGGCTCTGCTTACCGCCAAATTCTGCGCTTGCGATCACCATTCTCGAGTAAGCGCCAAATTTTTGCGCTAGCTGTGTAAGCGTAGAATGCCTAGTAACGTGGACTACGCAAGCACACAAGCAAAAATTCCATGCTTACCCGTGAAATACGCTTGACGTAAGCGCAGAGTTTCCTGCTTCCGTAAGCGCCGATTCTTTGCTTACGGTAAGCAGAGCCATGAAATTGGGCCCAGTTCAGTATTGACTTTGTACTGATTACCAAGATAAATGCATTGTAGCAATAATGATGTAACACCATTTTCTAAAAATCATCATCTCTTGTTCATCCTTGTCTATTATTGTCTGCTGTGAATTGCAACTCTTTGTTTAGCGGTACAGTAGTACCAATGAAATCCTGTATTTAAGCTTTAAAGAGAACAATCTATCTGGTATAATTTCTTATATTGACCAGCACCAGTAACATCCATTGAAATTAGAATGTTCTCTTCCCAAATCCAAAGCCAGTATTCTTTTTGACATAAACCATCACTTTAAAGGGTGCTACAATGTGTATACAAGAGTCGTAAACATGTAAAATTGTTTGGTGGAGTTTACAATGTTCTGCAGTAAATACGAATAAAGTCCTATTTGTTGATATTCTGACGTTGATAGACACTCTATGACCTGAAACTGTCTAAACTTAAACGCAGTCAATCAGGCAGATGAAATCAGGTTTATTACGAGCAATCAGCCCCACTAAAAACAAAGTATTGGGTAGACGACCTAGATAGGCAGGCCAAATAAATAAATCCTACTTCATGCTCCCAGATAAACCAGCTGGCCATTTTGATGGACAGCTCCAGGGAGACAGCCAAGAATTTGAACTCGTTGGTCACCCCCCAAACAGCGGGACATCATCAACTTGTCCAAGCTTCTGTAATTGTTATAATTCTGCCATGTTTGTATGTTTTGCATTGACCCTAAGGGTCTGCTATTAGGATAAGGCGGTGAGGGAATTTTGATAGGATGACAGTTGTCACATAAATATTTATGTGCATCGATGCATGGTCTAATGTCTTCCAAAGAAAGGTCAGAAAGAGCTCCATTGGAATTATATTCAGAGGTGCCAAAACTAATAAACTGTCTGAAATTCTCAAATTTAGAGTTTTTACACAAAGATTATACCCTCCAGCATGTTTTTACAGTGTTCTACACATGTTTGTTCAATTATGAAATAAAGACTAAAAAGAAACTGAGTGTGCATCTGAGGCAAGACGGATGATTTGAAAATTCTGGTTTCCTAGTTGAGTTGGGAATCGGGGGTGGGGGTGTTCAAGAGCTTGGCAAGTATCTTGATGGAACTAGAACAGATGTGTAAAAAAATAGGTCACAACTTTTCAAATTGTAGTTAACCTATATATTATGAAACTAATACTATTTGGGATAAGTGCATCTAAGGAAAACGCATGACTTTGGTAATTTTTATATATATATATTTTTGAAAACAAAAATCAAACCTGTGTTAAGTTCAGCTCAATCTATCCAACTGTTTTTTGTGAAAATGCCAATAGTATTAGAATAAGAATGAGAAGGTCCACATTATAAAAATATAGAAATTTAGTTTACTGTGGCGCATTAAAAATAAAACAATTTATTTTGTCATACACATTAATTTATCAACAAAATTACACATATTATTGTTTATTATGGAAGAACTATACACTCAAATAATGCAGCTATTGTGTACAGTGTAATGAGATGGATCACTGACTGGAGGCTGGCATGGTATCAGTATTTGATTTGTTTGTTTTGTAAGTCTCCCATTCACATCAGTATAAACCAAACAGAGGCTGCAAGGAAAAATAATCTGGCTCTATACTTGTATTTAATGACAAACAATGTTGTTACACAAAGGGATTATGACAATGGTGGTGGCAGTAGCCATATTTCTATTATAATACTATCCCTAATTCATTTGGACGCTTTACAGATCTGATGCAAGATGAAGTTCATACACTTGGAGTGAATTTATAGAGATGTTTTCAACTATTAGCCAAGTATTAAAAATGCTGAAGACTGTTTTACAGGTTGCAGTAAAAGCCTTTGATGTTTATTTTCTTTAATAACAATCTTCATGTACTGATGTGGCTCCCTCCCATTTTTAATAACATGTGAACTAAGAAATAACAAAAGTAGACGGAAGGAAAAAAGAGGCAGAATACATGCAGTGGAGAAAATATTTCATGAGAAAACCCCTGCTTGAAACAAAACAAGCCTGGTTAGAATTTCTCATCTATAGAGCGGGGGATGCATTCGTGTAAGCCATCCCTATCTGTACATCTCTCTCCCCTTAATGCTGTTTCTCTTTATCAGCCTCGGAGACGAACATGCTTTTAGACGGATTCCCAGCGGTATTAGCGCTATCTCCAACCATCTCCAGGATTAACCCTCTTAACAGACTGCGGCAAAACTGTGTCTTAAATGCATAGCATCTTGCATCTTAAGCCCATGCTGTAATGGACATGCTGCTCTACATGTAGTACAAGTCACTGTTACCTCCTTATTAACTATACAGCTATACAAGACCTTGTAGGTAAAAACGAGATAGCATTTTCTCTTTTTTGTAATGTAGGCATGAGTTTAGTTTTCACTTTTCTGATAACATGTCATGGAGGAAACCAAAAGACACACGTTTTGTACTTTTGTTCTCAGATGATTTTTAAGGATTACTTATAGGCCTAGTATAATTTATCATTTGATCCAAATATATTTGAGATCTTGTAATTTCCATAAATTACTGTATGGCATCATCAAAACCGCTGTTAGAAAAACTTCCAACTAAAACAGCGTTTTAAACTATTTTCTTCAATTAAGACTTTGGTCAAACATACCAATCAGCTTTCTAAAGTTTCTAACAAATATTATTATTAGGGGATAAAGTACTGTTTGAAATTTAAAACAGAACTGTGAATGCAAGAAGATTAGGTAGCTCCTCTGTTCATGTGTTTACTTGTACATTGTCTCCATTTGAAATGCACGTGGTGTACCCATGCTAATATGGAGGAGGGTGGGGGAGGGGTCCTAAGGGCAAAGGCTCAGAGTGCCTTCAGGGTACCAATTTATCCCTTTTAATGGCAAACTATAGTCAAGGTATGCTCCTACCTAGTACATGTTACAGGTAATGGGAACAGGGTGTTGTCTATGCCGCAGGTGTGAACTAAATTAAAGACAAATAAAGAGCAACAGGTACATGCCATTAATGCTAGACAGGTGTTGTGACCTTAAAGGGCCTGTCAGATCTCAGCCAGTCTTTTTACTGTTGTTTTCATGGTGAGTGGGGTGTGATCCGAATGACTTACATATGAATGAAAGTGCAGATTAGAATGTAGCTCTTGTTGAGATAAACAGTAGTTTCAGGATTAAATTCAGTCAATAAATGTCTCTGAAAGCATTTGTACTTTCACTGTCAAGAGAGCTGGGACAGTACCTACGTATTTTATGCTCAAGTGCTTGTCATGGTTTGTATGACTGTTGCCAATGTGTGTGTATACTTAATGTTTCAAAATTACCCTGCACTTACTTCCTAAACAGCTACACAAGATTTTGTGTGATATTAAATGCGCATAATGCGTTTGTAAGTTGCACCATAAATTTAGGCTACCTGTATGCACAGAAGCACTGTGAGAACATACTTTGTTTTATCTTTATCTAAAGGTATAGGAAATATGAAGTTTTTAAGATTGGATCATGGAAAATACCCCAGTCGATCACTGGATCTGCTCGTTCAGTAACCCGTCAATAACCATTCATTCACCATTCTATCAATTTGAAAGGGGAACTTTTGCGAGTGCAATTCTAATGGCTGTTATAGATGATAAATTTAGAAGAGGTGTGAGTTGGTAAACTCCCCAACTCCCAATTGCTAACATGTGTGGGATTTCTCTAGAGCTTCACATTCTAAAAGAGAGCTGAAAAAAATTGGGTATTGATTATTCATGATGTAAAGTACAGTACAATAATGGCGTCAGCCTTCACGTTTCAAATATTCAACATTTGCTGTAATACTGTAATAACAAGCTACCCATATAATATGCAAATTTATAAATAGTTTATTTGCGTACCTTGTAGGGTTACGTCAAGCTGGCACCAACCCAAAGTGTGTAGTTAAAGAATATGTAAATTTGCTACTGAATTATTCATGATTCAAAGAAAGAATGACTGGATGGTTAAAAATTCAAGTAGCTTTGAAATTGGTGCCCTTGTTGCTTTGTACGGGTCAGTGACAAAAATGCTACTTTCCAAAATAAAATTTTTATCGAAATATGGATACTTAAAAGCAAAATGTATAATATATATGTACAGGTAGTTGAACAATTCATAAAGGAGTGTATCGCCTTCTTAATGAACATGCAGTCTTAGTGGCATTAATGAAAATGCTTCTCAATGCTTGCAAGTGTTAATTTTCCACTTAAAGGGCACTGGACACATTTGGTAATTGTCAAAGACCAGTCTTCTCACTTGGTGTATCCCAACATATCCATAAAATATCAAACCTGTGAAAATTTGGGCTCAATTGGTAATCGAAGTTGCAAGAAAATAATGAAAGAAAAAACACCCTTGTTGCACAAATTGGGGGCTTTCAGATGCCTGAAAAAAAGCTTCAGGCCTGAAGTCTTTTTCAGACTCAAATATTTTAGTGCGAAATTACCTCTTTCTCAAAAACTACGTTACTTAAGAGGGACTCGTTTCTCACAATGTGTTAAACTATCAACAGCTCTCCGTTGCTCGTTACCAAGTATGTTTTTATGCTAGTATATATTTTGAGTAATAAAAATTACAAAACGTGCCTTAAATGAAACCCTTAGCTTCTTCTTGCTATATTCTTGCATTTAAATGATTTTTGTTTAAGTTAGTAAATTATTATTAATATTAGTCCTTTCGTTTCAGGGGGAAATGAAAGCATGTGGGAGAGTTAAAAAACAAAAACAATTCTCAGCCATTAATTCAAGAAAACATTATGCAAGTCTTGTCTTTGTTGCCAATAATAGTATGCATATACTTTATTACCTGTTTTTTAAATTTAATCCATACACCTGTGTTTTTGTGCTGACATATGTAAATTAACATTTTGAAATGTTGACATGCAGATTTTTACTGTTGATTTTATAATATTTTGCAAGTGTGAGGCGTGGATGTGTTATTCTTATCCCCATGCCATAATCAAATCATCAATGCTGTCGTCTTGATGTGGGTGAAGCCCTAAATCTCTAGAGCTTTGTAAGGAATCTATCCACGCGCCAGTGGAGATGCTCTGGGTGGTGATTTGTGGAGTGCCTTGAGGCGCATCTTGTATTTATTCTGCAGGTTGTTCAATCTGTGGCCAGGCCAGCTAGACATGATTTAATCCTTGAGTGCAAGTACAAAAACATCTCTGCTACACAACTTCCCAAGTTCACTTGATGATAGGGGGCGAGGGACGATTCCAACCCATTGTTATTGGAACTGGTGTCTGAATTGTTGAATTATAATTCTTAACCAGTAGTCATGGATGTCAGACTTAGTGACCTGACTCCCGACATTAC
>JAUELU010000008.1:10340296-10356403 GCA_032357145.1 Evasterias troschelii
AAACAATTAGTTTTGATCTCATGAGTCGAAAACTCGATGTTTGAAAACAGTGAAAACACTTAAGGTTTTTGTCCACTTTTTTCTGGTGATTGCAATGACCGATTGAGCTTAAAGTTTCACAGGTTTGTTTATTTCATGTATATGTTGGGATACACCAAGTGAGGATACTGGTCTTTGAAATTTACCAAAAGTATAAACTCCCTTTAATCTGCTGTGTGAGTGAGGAGAAAATCGTGAACAACCATGCACAATTTTCAGCATGTAAATAGATTGTCCTTTGGTTGTAACAACCGAGATCAGCTGTTGCATTGTTTTTTTTTAAAGGTTTTCAGATACTGTGTTCTTGAATATGACTTCATTTCAGAGGGAAATATTTCACATAAAAATTGGTCTGGCATGAACTTTAAGATCAGTAAGATTTTTGACTAAAGCTAAACATTGGTGTTTTTATCCTTACCAATCCTGTATAATACCTTTAATAGTTGGTACAGTGCAGTATGAGTGAGATTCTTCAGTATTTTAAATACTATTCAGTGTGAGGCTGGCCCCGCTGCTGACAAGTACCTCAATGAAGAAACACTTTTCATTAAATGGTGCTGACCATTGAGCTATTGTCACAATTATCCCACTGGTTGGAGCTTTAATTGCTCAAATTGTGACCCTAATGAGCCTCAATAATGATATGGGGCAGCAGTGGTGGAAGAGAGAGTGTCCATGCAGAAACATCCCAATTTGCAATGGGATCCTGGATTGTAAAGCCAGGGACAATAAACCATTAACAAACATCATGGTACACACCGAGTCCGATTTGTAACAATCGCCAATTAGCGCACAATGCTGAAATCAGTAACAAGGCTTCAAGTTAATACCAACAAGCGTTCAAATAATAAACACAACAACCTGGACCACCTCCATACAGTGACCCTGGTCTCATATCCCCTACAGTGGAAAATTAACAAACAATTACCCACTTTGTATTCATAGAAAACAAGTGCCTTCAAGAAAATTGTTGTGCTGTGTTCATTTTCACAAGTGGCTACAAGACCTGGCATCCTACTGTGGAATAACTTGTGGTGGATTTGCAATTGTTAGGTCTTAACCCCAACCAAATCCGCTCTGTGTAAATGCTTAATTGGGTGACATTGCCATGGGCGTGACAATAATAAAACTTCTTTGTGGACCCACATGTGAGATACTGGATTTTGGACTGTTGTGATTTAGCACACAACTGCATCCACTTGTGGCTAGCATTCTAATTATCTGCACCACACTATGACAACACTCCATAGCATCGACAACACTCCACATGCATTGACATGCAACTGCTATCTTCTGTATGGGATACAGACTGCCCCCTAGTGTTCAGATTAAACAAGTGTCATTATTTTGATTTCAGCTTTTCGTTTGACTGTATAAAGTGATGCTTTCTGTGATTTTATCTAGAAAGTCAGGAAAATTTCACATATTTTTGTTTTAAGGTTTAAGAATTTCGATGATTTTAAAGCGCAAACCTAAATCTTTATGTACTGTAGTAGATAGAACTTGCCCAAAAGAACTAAATTGTGCAAAAACCGCTGCTTGATGGAGAAATTAATGCTGGTTTCTTGTACCAAAATGTAAGCCAATGGCAATAATTAATTGTACAAAATGTGTTATGCTTTCACAACTCAAGCTTTAAGAGCTATCAGAGTCTACCATTCAGCTAGTAGTCAGCCCTAATGCATTTTCCTGTTGTATAGTAAACCGATAAACCAATCTGTGAATCTGCACGAGCTTTGCCATATTGACTCAAGAACCAAGAACAGGGCTTAGATAACCACCACCAAGTAGTTTCTCCTTATCAAGTCACTCAAGCTCAGGTCTCGTACTCAAAGCTGTTTTGCAAGAGAAGATTCCTTAAATTAAGTCTACTCACTCAGATTTATCTCATCCTAAGTGACCTTGAATATAGAAGACTGTCAACAGTATTTGAATCATTACTGAGCGAAACTGAATCTCTTAACAATAACACTTTCTTTAGTTTTATTGTTAGACAAAGAACTAATATTGATTACCTAACTCAACGAAAATCAAATTTATTAAAAATTAAAACTAAAATGCTCATTCCATGTGATCAAATGTAATTTTGATTTCTTCAATTTGTTGGCTACCAAGTAAGAATAAGATTGTAACAAAATTAAACCTAATAATACATTGTGTAGTACTTCATCATCTAGCATGGATTCATATTGAACAATAATTTCGGTATTTGTACCCATAGTCCACAATCATTCATTGACTAAAGCAACAAACCTATGCACCTTGAATTGATATAACCAACAAAGAAACAGCAAATTATTCCTTTGGACTGGACGACTCTCCAATTTCTCTCAGGAGAGCTGTATGTATTGTCTAGTTTCTCCCCCCTCTCTCGGTCCTCGGTTGCGGATGCAAATCAACTCGTGCGTCTGTTTCAGGATTCCATTAGGGGACTCGTGGGAATTGACCGATAAATTTCCTGCGGAGTTTATGATGTGCCACTAGATAAACCCCTGACTTGGATGTGTGTTTGTGCGGAGACTTTCCTCCTTCCTACCTTCTTATTTTGATTGAAGATGTTGCCTCGTTGTTTCACTTAGTTTCTGTTACAAATAAATTTTAACTGACCACACAATGTTGACATTACAGCATTTGAATGGGAAGTCTTTCATGTTATGGTATTGGCTGATGGTGTTTCTGGTGTATCTATTTGTCAAAGCCAACTCTTTTCACAAAATTTGACCAGTGATTTTAAAAAATGAACTTTACACAGTTTTTCTTGTATACGTGCTTCTTGAGTAGTATGTATGTCTTTGGCTGGCTTCCCACTACTCTGCAACTAAACAGTAAATTTTACCAGTTTTTAGCTTTATAATAGTTGGGCCAGGTAGCTTGAGTAAAGACATGTTTGTTTGTTGTCAATTTGGAGTATTTGTACTCATGAGCATGGAGGAAGAAAATGTGAAGGGTGTTACTAAAAGGTAGCTGACAACACAGAGAAACACTATGCTGACAAGACGTACTTAATGCAATCAACCAAATGTATTCAGATTGCAGGAGGCCTTGACACGATCCTGTCAGCGTATCTTTAGACAGATTTTTCTCTTCCCCCAAAAAGGAGAAGATAAAAGACAATCTTGCATTCCGTTTGTGTCTTCTTCTCCGGTTTAATTTGTCATTCTGTTGTCCACAGTCAGATGTTTGAATCCGGGACAGTTCATTCATTTGTATGGTTGGATTAAAACATCACAGTGATGACCTTTGTACATATATATATCTTCCTTTCTCAATATCTTTTTTTTCTCCTCTCAATTCCCAATCCACAGAGAAAGAGAGAGACAAGGACCTACAAGCGCGCACATCTTTTGAGCTTCGTTTCCCAGAGTCGTCTTGGGATGATGCAGTCAAGTTCTTCAGCGAAGCTTCTTGACATTGACTTCCCATCCAAGATTATAATGCCATTCCACTCACAACGGTGTGCAGTTGAAAAAAAAAGGTTTGTTCCCAAAATGAAACCTGTAAGAAGTACTGTGCAATTCCTTTGATATAAGGATGTTTACCTGTAAGCTTTCTCTATGTACAGAATTGGGTCATATGGTTGAGCTTGATTTTAATATTCCAAGGTAGTATTGCCCCAAAAGGCAAGTTTGATTTAAACATAAAAAGATTCCCCCACCTTTTCTAAAATGCCTTGCATTGTGTTTTGGGGTGATTTGTTTGAGTGGGGCTGTCCTCAAAATCCCTCCAGATAAATTGAATATAGAAGATTCAATAAGCTACAAATAAAGGGGTTTACTTTAATCCTCAAACTACAAATATGGTTTTAAGAACATTGTCATGGTTGTCATATTTAAAAGTCGGAAGAAATATTAGCAGCTGGGGATCTTGATGTTAATTTGCATAATGATTCCCCAGCATAAAAATTGTACGTTTTTCAGGATTGTTGGTATCCCATTGATACATGAGTGGCCACTCAGATGTTTGATGGGTGTTTCTGTACAAACAGACACGATTTTTTGAATCATTGTTATTTAACTTTAAGGACTATACAAGGTAAATATTTTATTTGGATTGTCATCACTTTTTACCATACCTTTTGTTTTGCTTTTTATATGTTTGATTCTTTTAGTTTTTTTATTTTTCTTTACGCAAACTTTATGTACAAAATTTGATCAGTCTGAAATTGCCTTCTGGTAACATTTCTTTTTCTACTGAGGATTTGTTTAAAATACCCCCCTCATTATGTGTGGACAATTTGAAGTGTATTTTATTTTCTGTATATTTTATTTATTTGTGTTTTTTGTTTTCATTGGTAGTGATTCCTTTGTATTATATAAGAATAAACTAAATAATCTTTGAGGAGAACATAGAGGCGAGGAATCTTGATCAATCAGTCATATTAACAATTTATTATTCAAGCCAATGGAATGAAGCGCATTCAGAGTTGGTATATTCCTAGAGTCAATTTCTACATAACAATTGTTTTGATTCCCTTTCAGCTTTCTGACACATGAGATAGAGTCAGATATCATAATTATATGTGTGCTATTATTGATGTGGTTAAGAATTTGTTATTAAAACAAAAAATCTTATATTAAGGTGGGATAATTGATATATTTAAGTGAACTTACACTTCGTCATCCAGCTTGTCTGTCTTCCATACAAATCCATGAAACCAAATCGAGGCTTGGGTTGAAAATACTCTGGCACTGTAGGAACCAGTGCTAGTGCATAGCGAAGGTCAGTGTACTGTGTTAAAGTGACATTGTCATTTAGTCGCTAATTGTGAGTGCTCTGCATATCCATGTGCAAAGGTAAAGGTAACATTGGATGACTGCCCAGTTTCGTGGAAACTACATCATTACATTCAAATGCTGCACCGATTTGTATGCATATACTCAATATTTACTAAGAATGTTCAAAAAGCTGTATCAACATGTTATTACTTCACTCTAAATATGTGTTGAATCTGGAGCAAAGGTTTTTTGTACTTGAGTACGTAATTTGTTCACTAAGGCATGTCAAGATATTTTATTTACTGTATAACAAGGAATAAGCGTGCCTTTGTATTTAACATCACCTGTGTGGCTGTGAGTTGTGTCTATACATTTGTAAATTGTAAAATGTAGTGCTTTATTCATTGCACATACATGTTTATATATAATATTGTAATCACAAACAATGTTCATTTCCCCCCCCAGGAGAGTTGTGAAGAGGTTTAAACTTTGAAATCATTGTTTTAACATTTTCTTGATTTGTATATGTTTTCATATTTTGAAATTGGTTCCTGTACTCATTTCGGTGTGATTATTATCTGACTCAAATCAAGTGTACATCCTCATAAGGCTTTGTCCGAATTGATGGCTTTAGCAGTTGCTTTAGTAGCTTCAGATCGCTGAAATAAATACCAACAGCGGCTATAGCAGTAGCCGAATTCCGCACCCGATTCGAACACGGCCTGAAAAGTTGTGTATATAACAACATTTGTGAAGAAATAAATAAGTAAACGTGTTTGCATCAAAGCTGTGCATTTTCTGCTTTTTTAAACATGCTTAAACAAGAACTGATAACAATTTTCTTTCTATTTACAGAACTATTTCAGATTTGTTGTGAAAGGTTTTGTTGAGTTGGAAGTTGGTATGAACTTCAATCCAAGACGTTGTGAGTTCAAAGTGACTGGTCATGTTGAACTAAATCAACAGTTACCCGCCGAATACTTGTTATTACCCGCCTTCACTTTTTTAATTTACTCCAAGAGATATTGTATGACCACCCCGTACGGCGCATCACCGCGACGGGGCAATAAATTGATGCCAACTCCGTGCCGTCGACTAGATGAAACTCACTGGGACCGTGGCTTGCCATTTGTTCAGCCGGCAAGCTGGCCGATACAGGTTCTTTGCTGAAACTCTGCACCGGCATTTTCTGTTGGGAATTCGTTCCTTGTGTTCTGTACCAACTTCGTACGTGACAGCGAAAAGAGTATAAAACCCTGAGTATTTGTTAAACCAAATTTCCATTGGTTTAACATGAGCGCACAGTGGCAGGGTGTTTAGAATGAGTCCTCACACACATGTCCATGCCGATTTCAATTTGGTAGACTATGTTTTGTATTAGTGGGTACTTAAGGGAGGCTATTTAGGACAGTGTGTAGCTGTAAGAGACACAGAGATATAACAAGGAAAGTGAGTCAGAGGTAGAAGATTAAACTTCGGATTATAATTGTAATCTTTCTTCATTCGGTTGAATTGTGTTCTTTTTTAGGCTGGGTATCCTGAAGCTGCGCCGATGGGGTATAAACACAATATAATACATGCTAATAACAATATAGTCATCGAGTTTTATAGTGCTATGAAAAATGTATGAGGTTCGACTACTACCACGATAATGTATCATGTTTCAGTAATGTACGCGTTTTCTATAGTCCTACAATGAAACACGCTCTTTCCAAATGTAAATAAAAGGAGATACCGGCGATATTCCGTTTTTTTGGACAGCCTTCATCGGTGAATTCACGGCGAGGCTCCACCGCGATGAATCATATCGCAACCCTTGCGGGCTTTGGGCCCGTGCCCCTCGAGTCTTGTCCCCCGGACCCCTAGACACCTGTCATTTTCACTCGAGCTTGAACCCCCTATGCTTGTCTTACTATCTCATGCATATGCAGTTGCCTCCATTTGTCACGATACCCTCCGCATTTTCGGTTATTGAAGTAGGAATATTTTTATTCCGATAGTTTTATGCGTTAAAGAGAAAAAGGGGGGGGGGGGGGTGGAATAGGCCCTTATCGTATTGAGACGAATTTGTGCCACGAGTGAGGTTGGCTTTTTAAAGGGGCACTCGTGTTACTTAAAAATCATAGAACTGACACAAAAGTCTTATTGTCAAAATCTAGATGACCGATGGACAATCCAGAATGTTTAAGTTGGTTAATGAATATCGGTTGACGTACGTGGTCAATTTGAATAATTCCCGCTCTTATACCACTTACCTTATAGCAGTCCTGAGACATAGAGAGAGATAGGAGAGAGATAGAGAAAGAGCATGGTGATATGTTAGAAACAAGATGCCTGGAACATCTTCATAGGTGGGGCAGAAAGATACACAAGATTGCATTATGGACAAAGGACCCAAATGTATCTGCTATTTATTCACTGTTGATAATAACGACGAGTATGCGCAATATGAACATGTTGCTCAATTTTTATCGGTTTGTAAATCACTTTAAAGTGCGTTTGTTGAGAATAGATTGTGTAAACCCACTTGCGACGAAGAGGTCGCCCATCAAGCTTATGGGCACCTCTGAGCCACCAGCTATGGGACATAATGCGGGTGCAATTTTGTATGATTCTTATTTGTGTCACATCACTTTTTCCCCACCCCATAAACATCTGGTGGAATGTTTTTAATCAAAATTTACAATGTAAACAATACAATAAAATGCATTAAATAAAACTTAAATAAACATATCAACAAACAAAAAGAAATATTACTCGACCGCCAATATCCAGCTCGAAGTGTCAAATTGCGAATGTACGCTGGCTGGCTGTACGAAAGCCGTGTTCGACTGCACTATAACAAACCGAAGTTGTGTAATATTTTAAATCGGAATAAGTGCTTCGTTATTTTGCGCGAGAACTTACCTTGTGATCCATGTATGTTGCGTGACGTTGCAACAGCGTCCTAATTTTCGCGCGGGTTGCGTACCGCACTACTAGAAGTACAACTATAAATGCAGCTTGCTGGAGTTTGCATGCGTGTACGTCAAGGATCACGACTCTCTTTTGAAATGGCCTCTATGGTTTAAGTGAATTGGGATTAAGGTCAGCTTTGTTATTGTTATTCCTTCTTCCAAGATTCGCCAAATGGTTTACAATTTACGATTTGTAAATCAAGCCTTAATCTTTTTAAAACCATATGAAAATTATTTAAATAGCACAGTATAAGTTCTTGTTTAAAAAAAAAACAACTGCCACAATACTGCTACTCGGAGTCAAAGTGCCTCGTACACTCTCGAGGTCAACCGACACAGTCTATTAACGGGTGCAGCGGAGTTATTAAGTATTAAACGTTTTGCTGTTTGTCAGAAAATGTCTCAAGTGAGGTAAATGGTTTGAATTATATTTAATGTGTAGGGACAATTCTCAGTCCGGCACGGTAGACATTTTGACATCGTGTCTGTTAGTGTTATTCACGAGGAGGTTTTCGATATTGTAACTTCAACATACATTACAATGTACGCGACTGACCTGTTTAGCAATGAATGACTTGACTGACAGCGTGACGGTCGTTTTGTAAACATCATCTTGTAGGTGTGACGTCATGAGAGAATGGTTCAGAATGAGGCTTGGAACAAAGTCAATGTCTTTAAAAACCATAAAGCCAGTTTGTTAAATTCGCTCTTTTACCACAACTGTTTCTGTGTTTTTAACCACACCTTGCTGGTGTGTAACCTATTCCCGTCTTTAAATCTTCGCATCATACCACAAAATAAAGTCCACCTTAAAAACTTGAAGGGAAACTGTGATGATTGACTAGCCAAGCAACGACGGACACGAGCCTACACTTCTTGCCCTTGCATGCGAAATAAGCTGGAAGCATAGCCAAATAGATTCTTTGCCATGCACCGAGGCCGGCTGATCAAATAGGACCGTGAGAGATTCAGATGAATATAAGACGAAGTACTTGCTCGAGAAGCCGACGGAGGAGAGAAAGGGTTGCAGAGAGAGAGAGAGAAAGAAACGAAATCAGATTTTGTGGAATGTTTTATCATGAATATTCATCGGACAGTAGGTATGTAACTTTGTAACGTGTACAACTCCAGAGAACAGACCATCCATCGACCAGCGCCACTCTTCAATAAACAGCGGGGAGTTGTTCACTGTCGTCCCATTCCCCTTCGCCTCTCCATTCGCTCGGGGAATTCGACTTTTTTCCCCCTTACAGGTAACCGAAGAAGATTGTGCCGAGTTTTTTAGTTGGATGGATCGATGAGGCATCCGCTGCTTACTAGAGTCCACCGTCCGTAATGTGTTTGATCCGGCGGCAGATCACCGTTTGTATCCCGCCGTCAATTTGCAAAGCGGTCCGGTCCTTGTATATTCAAACACAAACCCCGCACCGTTTTTTCAGGTTGTAGGATGGGATTTTCGTGACTGAAATTATCAAAAACAAATTAGTGTTCCCGTTAATGTTGAGTTTTCGTATAGTTCTTGGTGAATGTTCGAACAATGAAATAAAGGTCTATCTGTAAAATCCTATCGAAGTTTTGGAGTATAGGCCTACATCACAGAGAATGTCTGGCGGTAGTATGGATGTTATACCGTGTTGTTGATACTACTTTATGTCAGTTCCACTAATGCAACTTCTTTTCGGTATGCCCTACCGGTACGTACAATTCGCAACTATAAACAAAACCCACAATTTACCCCCCCCCCCAAAAAGAAAAAAAAAAAAAAAAAAATCCAACTACAACTCAAATCTCAATAACCTCCCTTATATCACTATCTTCAAAATACTATTTTCTTAATGAAGAAACACCCCCACACACATTCTCTCCCCCCTCTCATTGTTTCCCCCTGCATTCTCCTCTCCCCTCTTCCCTTCTCTGTGTTCCCCTCTACTCTCCATGAGTGTGACTCATCGCTAACCCTCCACTCCTTGCTTCACATCCACGGACAGACAACCGCTCTACGCTTCGCGGACTTTTCGATCCACTCCTAAGCGATACAAAGTCCTCGCCACTACTACATAAGCACGTAGAAATGTGCCCAATAATAGCCATTAAAATTCATTTTGCTCTTGCCTGGTGCTGAGGATTGCCATTAGCAAGTCTAACGAGGTCGTGAATCGGCTGTGGAGTGGTTACCGTGCACCGGTAGTACCGACCCGGGCAGCAAGACGAATTCACAGACTTGGAAATACGTTGCATCTGGGCTACCTCAGATAGTCCCATACTGTTCCAGGTCCATCTTAGATCTCGATGTCTTAAAATTCATGGTTATGACGACTGTTTTATGAGTTGATCAAATTCCTGTGATGGGATGACCTTTGACCGAGATCTTCACACTGTTGGGCTGTGATTTTTACACTCGTCAAGTATTCTTTGAATTTATAATAAAAGGGGAAACTTCATGGTCCGTTGCATTTCCATCAATTTCACAAATTAATTAGAAGAAAACTAAGACTAACAGTAATATTGAATGTTCTCTTCATAATTTTTGTAACACCCTTTTTAAAGGGGTTACTTTTTACGGTATGACCACGAACGAATAATTCTTCTCTCCATGACGTATCATCATGTAGTCTGCATTGTACATTTTGGTCCGTCTGTGTGTCTGACTATCTGTATGTAATTCCATTAACCCTTATAGCGTAGTATTTGTCATTGTCACTTGGTGACAATGGTGAACACTGCGGTCACCTCGCCATATGTCAAGGGCGGGCTCACCACCAGCCCTCGGCCGGCTGCTGAGTCGAATCACCACACTCATAAAAACCCACAAGGGAGATGAACCAAGAGTGTGCGTCAGATGACAGTCAGCCACCCACAGGCGAGATGAATAGCGACTGCTGTATTGGTTTTTGTCAAAGGCTTAATATCAAGTTTGGTTTGAAATTCTGTGCTACCTGTGTGATTATTATGAAAGAACCTTTAGCAATGAAGTGATCCTGGCTGTGTGCGGAGATCGTCAGCAAACTCAACGAAGTATGTGCGATGTAGCTCCGGGCGATCCTCTGATTGGACACAAGGGTTTCTTATTGTCTGTTTTTGCTTCACTTTGTGATAGTGCCAAACCATCTGCCATCGCAACCGTCACACGAACATTGAATTATGAATGCAGTTTTATTGCGATGTTAAAATGTGTTAGTTTGGTTGAGGTTTCAGTTCTGTTTAACGTGGAATCTCGTATCGAAGTGACAGCGCCATCAACGGCGATTTTCTGAGTATTAAGTAAACCAACCAAATTTGTGACGTTCTAGTAAGCCTATATGTAATCATCATTTTTAGCGCACAAAACATATCTTTTAATTGCTTAGTAGAGTGTTCCTCCTGACATACTCCCATGCTATTAATTGCTCTATTTGACAATGAAAGATTGATGGCTTCTTGCGTAAACTTGAATAACCTTCCAGCAAATTCCTTATAAAAACAATTAGTCTTTCTCTAACAGGCCTATTCATTGTCTTATTGTTGTTTAATATAACTGAGATTGATGATCGATTGTGAGACTTGAGCAATATCGTTTTTGCTCTTTATTTTAGTCCCTTGTTTTAGCACCTACAAAAACAAACAATTGTTTTTAACCAGTGTATGAACTCACGGAGAGATTATTAATTTTCTGTACAAATTAAATTGCCTTTGATGTTCACAAATGAAGTGGCATCCGAATAATTGGACTTTTTTGTGTGTAAAACCTAGTATCCCTTGAGTGAAAAGAAATAATTTCACGTGATGATAGCGGGTCGTTGTGTGGAATTAGGAATCCATGGTGTATGCAAATCAATATGTACTGGTTGGATTGTTGTCTAATAAAGAAAAGACACGCTACTGTGTTATTACCTAGACTAAAACAACACGATACCAGCGACGTAATCATCAGCAGGCCATTGTGTTACTTAATACGAGTTTATTGAACAAAAAGCGGCATAATGTTGGTTCATTAAGTTTTGTGACAAAACAAAAACATCTTGTTGCTATAACTGCAATCTATGGGTTGTATTTTAAATTGACTCTCAAGAAATGATTTGTATTGGTGTAAATAAAGTAGTTAAGGTATAGAATTGTTTTCAATCTACTTCAGAAATTATCACAATGTAGGCCTTATAATACTGGTGGTGACTCATTGTTTCTCTCTTTTGTGTTACTTTGCATATACAAGTCTTAACCATCATTTTTTCGAGGCGCAAGTTCTAGTGACCGTCGGTGTTAGTTTTTATACCTCCATGGATCGTCTTTGGTCGAAACAGCGCCCTCGTTTGATTTGTTAAGGATAAACAAATGCTCTCAAAAGAAAATGTCGAGTTCTGTTTTTTGTCACCGTAACTAAACCATGAGTAAAAATGCATCGTACATTCATGGGTGTTTCTTTTACATTAAGGTGAACAAATGTTTTGACACACCAGTATATAATCTTTATTTGCAGTGCCGGCCATTATAGCTTGCATAATGGCAATTATTTGTTTGCAAAGTATTGACATAACTGGAATTGTGTATAGTTTTGAATTTGTTTGTGTATTTGGTGTTGTTCTTTAACAATGATGGGATTCATGGGAGTCATGCAAGGAAGCGAACCGTCCATTTATTTCAAATGAAAGTATACCGGTACTTACTACATCACGGAGTTTATGAGCAATTAATGACAATGTCATGTCCATCACAGTGAAGTTATTGAAATGCCGATTCAAACAATACACCTACTGTTACTTGCATTCTAATTATTTGTGTTCACGCCTACACGGTTCATGTTTCGATTACCAATTTGAAAGGAAATAGTTCACTACACTGTCGCGTTGAGACCGAGGAAGTTTTGTGTTATATGAGTGATTCGTTCCCGGTGGAATCAAGCGATCGCCCGGCAAATCTCACCAAACAACGCGGATGAGCAACAGGACCTACCAGGAACTTGGGTCCGCACCGCGGGGAAATCAGTGCGGTGTGTACGGCAGGGGCAGACCGTGTCTTTGTCCCTGGACTATAATTGGCGTTCGTTCCCGGCTGCCGTTGTTGATTAGGGGCCAAGTCGACTGAGGGGTAGTCTTTAAAGTTATCTGCACTACGGAAGCCTTGAAGTACTTGTTTCTTGACTTGTTCACGCTACAATACACGTTAGCATTTCCGCTGTACCTCCAAGCGAGGTGAAAGCAGTAGCTTGTGACCCTCGTGGGAGTTTTATAAAGTCAGTTCCAAGTATCGAAGAAAAGGATGAACCTCGACTATACCTCATTCTAAGCATTGAAACTAATCCGACTCGCTCAAAATTTTGTGTCGTTACAAGTTTGAAACAAACTACTATCATTTCAAGGAACAACATGCATATCTAGTGAGCTCCCAAGGAGACCTTTTGTTTTCTATTTTTCATTTTACAGTAATTTTTGTTTTGTTGTTTCAACATGGCATTTATCGGCCTGCATACTTGATCGCGCTCGTTCTCCATCATCATTGAGGAGTGCATCCCGTATCCCATGGGTTCTGGAGGATTACGGTTTATATTACCCTCAGGGTATGTGATCGGGACTCCATGTTTGGGCCTCGGGGCTTACTGGCCCAAATACATAGATATGTTTCACGGGCGGGCAGGACAGTCTTTTTAGCTCGTTGTCAAGGACTTACAAGAAAGCAAAAACCAAGACGAGAAAAGTAGATTAGGTTTGATCTATTATTGGGACAAAGATACAAAGATTGAGCTTTTAAACCCTGACTCGGAAAAGAGGATTGTCTTGAAACTGAAGGAGCATAAACTATTTTGTTGCAAAACATGTTTATTTTAGATCGGGTTACCAACAAATTCTTTATCAACAATTCCAAGATTACGTGTAAATAGGTAGAGCTTGTATAGTTTTGCATTCTGTCAGGGCAGAGAATGCGAAACTAGAACACATTTAAACACTCTATTTTTTGTACTCAAAACTAACCTGAATCTCCACTTTAATTGTATAATGTCATAGTTTGACGTGATGAATTTGAAGTTGGATGTTGATTGTTTGAACATTGGCAGCGAAACTCTGATTCTCTGCGACTCCGTCCATAGTATGAAATAACCGAGGTCTGTGTGGATGGGTACTTCATCCGTGACCTGTTTTATCGTATTAGTATGAGTTTCCATTTACCATGTCATATCCATAGGATTTGTCCATTGGGCCGATCACATACACACTCGGTCGCACAATCACCACAACTCGGAAATTAAGAATTCGGCATACGAAAAATTCGGAAATTAAGAACAACCGAAATGTTGTAGGGAGACGACTGTATATGACGCTCTGCTGGTACGCTTGGGCGAGGCTGAATTAACTGAATAATCGGCGGCTTGGACACTGACACGGGAGGAGTCACCGACAAACCCGGCATCTGCCGGCAAGCGGTTCAGGTGTGGTTTCTGTATTATTGCAAAACATGTTAGTACAAAATCAAATTTATCAGAGTGTGATTAACACGCCGTAGGAAATTAAAAGATGACTGGTATATTCTCGCTCTAACTTTGGCATTTGGTTCGTAAATAAACAAGTGTTTTGCCAGAATTTCACGGCCAACATGCTGGCGATTTGAATGGAAATTAAATTGCTTCGGCAAAACTCAAATAAACTGAATATTTGAACTGGATTTTCGATAGCTAGTATATGACATATCTATGTGAGTGCCGTAGGGTTCATTTTCAATGTTATTCATAAGAATGAGACGAGATTATACATTTTTGTCGCACGATGTTTTTGTCCTTGCCGTGACAGGAAAGAAATCAGTGTTCTGGACTCTTACCATTTATATTGCTTATAAACTAAGTCCGAGGACCTTTAGCGTGAGACCCCAGTAAGACCACCCCATGGACTTACTCAGTTCAACCCCAGCCCTTACACTACATGGGTGTGTGGCCAGTGTTGCTAAACAAGCGGGATATATGGGATGGCACAAGGTTTGCGCTTGGTTGGTGACAACTTTGTCTTTATGGCGTGGGAACAGGGATACATAAAGAAAAACAAAACAAAAGGTAGCTTTTAATTGTTCTAATCTTTGTTTGGTTATAAATGGAACTGATACTGGTGTGATGGACGACTCGTCTAGTAACTTGACGTCAACCAGTGTTCGATAAGGAAAATTGTGATAAAAACTACCAGCGCCAAAAAGACCGACTTATTAAATTAATGCCATCGTACTTTGTGATACGTCAATTTGTTGTGGTGTAAAAATAGTTTTGCCAAAACAAACACGTACATAAAATGGAATGAGTTAAAGAGGGATGACCGTGGATGGTGGTCAGGAACTAACAACAGATTGACCCCCTGGCTATAATATTGTATCATTACCATACATCCCGGTCAACTATAGATTCTGAAATTTAAATCACGTATGGCTACCGCGACTTTTGTGACAGATGGCTGTTTCATGCTAGCATTTTGGATGTACACAAAAAGGCCGCAGACTAGGCGATAAATCACTTAAAATATAGCAGGCTCTCAAATAACAATGTAATAATATTAGCTTTTTACCATGAAGAATATTGGCTTCGTTTATAATGTTGTTTATGGTCAGTTTTTAACGACTCTTTGGCTAAACGGCGGTCCGTGCAGAATCGACTCCTTAAAACAGTCATTCTAACTCCGGGTTGTAGTCAAGGGAATCGGTGATTTGACATAACTCGTATAGGTTTTGCATTGTCAGCGTTCATTTACTTGGTGTCTCCACGGTTGATACAGTAAGTTAGTCATCTTTGACAATCAACAAGTCAATAAACACTGGATGCGATTGAGAATTCAACAGTCGTCTGATTATCACACAGACGAATAGTGTGTTTATGCGTACACCGCGCTGTGTAATGATTTTCTATTTTATTTTGAAATAAAAATCAATATTTTACTCGTCTTGTTCCGGCCTCGTATCTCCCGAGTAGTATCTCTTCTCGCGTTTATAAATATTAATTGACGTACTGTGTTACTTAAAGTGCATACGAACTGGAAGCATTGAGATTAAAATCCTTGGAATGGAATTAATTTAGAAAAATAAGTAATATCGCCCAAGGATGGCGTAATAATGGTCAACTCTGAACAAATATCGTCCATGTTCTTTGCTTTACAGGAAATTAATTTCCTATCACTGAAATAATTGGCAGTAAATTTGATCTGCTTCACAACATAATGAAAGAAGTGCAATTGATGTCATATGTGTTTGTCCAATTGTCGAAGCCTGATTTCAGGCGTTCCATACTATAGTTGACGTCAATAAAATGGACAACATTTAGGGCAGGGCTGGGGTTTAATGGAAGTATAGTTGCTTCCTGATGCCTTTTGTATAACTTTAAGATTAAAGGCAGTGGACACTATTGGTAATTACTCAAAATAATTGTTAGCATAAAAACTTACTTGGTAATGAGCAAT
>JAUELU010000008.1:10398216-10415722 GCA_032357145.1 Evasterias troschelii
TTTCCCCCCCCCCCCCCCCCCCCCCCTCAGTGAGTACTTTTTGGGACATCTTTTTGAGCGGTTAACTTTTTTTTGTATTCAAAATAAAACAATGTTTCATTTTACTTGGAATAATCTAACCGGAAGTGGAATAGGTCCACGATACCGGTATATTCTTATTGAAACCGAGAGAATGTTGATTTCTTTCCCTCTTTCGAGATAACTATGACCACCGTGAAGCTCATCCATGTTTACCGTAACGTCTTCAAGACAAATGACAAAACAATCAAACTGTTTCAACGTAAGTACTTGATGCAATAATTCATATCAACGTGGCGGGCTCCTTGAGTATTGATGGGCAGTTTGGGAGGAGAAAAACACCAATAATTCCTGCAATGTCGCTTGATTTAGTCTCAACTGTAAATGACCATAATTGATTTAACATGTGAAAAACGGGGTGATATACGTTTGAAACTAAATTCTTCCAAACCTCCACGTAGTTATTCAAAGTGGGTGGGATTTGTGGAGAGTGATATTTTGAAGAGCATAAATGCAAGGTATATCTGTCTTTACTTTGGGTGATTTATTTATCATGTGTTTAGGATCACAATACTTATTTATGGATATTTGTGTGACCTTTGACTCATGTTGATGTGTTGTTCTGGTGGCATGTGTTTATCTTGGTTTTAAGTTCACATCAGATTCATCTTATGATGCATACGATCCGTTATCCTCCGAAAATCATCATCTTCCTGATTATGATCGACATCATTACGATCACCATGACGATGATAATGACGATGACGTCATAAAGATCGTCAGGTAGGTGCTAATAATGAGGATTCATGTCCAATCTTGGCCAATAATATCATTCCAAAGCAGCTCCTCCATCTTCGCACATGATTTGTTTTTCTTCGTCTTCTTATCGTTGCTCTCGGTTCCTATTCGGCAATTCTCGGCTCCCGCTCGGCAATATCCGTTGTCCATCGGTTACGGTTTCGTTATTATGTTATTGCAACATGCCCATATCTTCGTTTGGCTTCAGTTGTATTTATTTGATATTTTATTTCGTATAAGTCACTGTTTTTCGATAATGTGTCTCAAAGAAACACAAGGCTCTGTAACACTAACAATGTTTCAACTTTTCGTTATATGAAATAATTCATGATATCCCTACCTGATAATAGCAAGCCCATTACTAATGGCCATTGGCCTAATAGTAATACCCGTCTGTTAAATCATATAGATAGCACGCCTAAAGAGCCAGTAGTAGCCACAGCCGTGAGAGGTAAGCAGCTTCCAGTAATACCGGTCATATCTTTGTTTGTGTTCACCCTGCAGTTTGGACTAAATTAAACAATTTAGGTCACACGATGCCATGTCGATCCTGTCGTTTTGTGACAGAAGCCAGAAACAGACATTATGAAGATCAAGTATTAAATCCTCTGAAATAAGAATCCGGAGTCCCTAAGGGATACACAAATATTTCCACACCGTACACAAACTGTCAAGCGAATGATAAACAAACGCGTATCGCACCATTCGACTCCTGTTCCGAGAGGTAGCGGTCGAGGGTAAAACAATTCCCCCGGGAGTATTGGCAAAACGTCCCCTCCCTCACCACCGATAACAAACATGACTAATATGAATTGGGTGCAGCCCAATTTACGGACATCACATATGATTGTGTATCTGTGATGTATTACTGTTGACGGTCACATGGTTTGAATTTGATCGGCTTAATAATTAAATCTTTAAAATATGTTACCGATTCGTATAAGTTACATTTTAGTGTGGGTCTCAACTTTGTAGCACGAATATTTTGGGACTCAGTGCGCAAATATTGCCGTACTTCTAAGACCCGTAAGACATTTCTTCTTATTCAATTATCACCTCATGGTCCTCTCATCCAGCCTCATTAAATTGACAAGACACCTTCATGTCGTTGGATTGGATGTATTGCGCCCTCTTGGTGTGATAATGATTCTGTTATTTGTTTTTCCAAGCAAAGAGGTTTCCAGCGTATGTGTTACCCAGCGGCCATAAACTTCCCACATGAAACATACATTGAAACTAAAGTTCTAAGTACCGATAATGTGAAGTATAATACTTTCATACTATAAATAGCCTATACCGACGAATACTGGCTGTCATTGGAATATACATTACTTCATATAAAATCAACCCATGTCTTGTCATTTTATCAAAGAGAAAATCCAATCCCCTCCCCGCGGAGTAAACAATTGTGTTGGCCTATTTCTTGTCTGGATTGTGTGCACCTCAACCCTCAAAGTGCTGCCAGAGACCAAAGGATGTTTTTAAATGAACCCGTTCCGTTGGTCAACTTGTCCATCTCTCACTGTTCATCCTATTTGTATAACACGGACCAAGTGGCCACTTCAGCGTATTTGACTTTATGCTATACCCTCTCAGTCCCCCCTCTTGTTCAACAATGTTTTTCTACCCATGGATTGCGTAGTTTGGAGTCTTTATCTACATACAGCTCTTTGTCAACAAAATAGCTTCTTGTAAAAATGTGAAAACTATTCATTTGTTACTTTAACAATGACTTTTTAAATCATTGTTTTAAACCTGATTCCAGAACTTGAGTTATAAATGTATAGGCCTATTGACTTATTCCGGGATATATCACCTCTGTGAATGCATAAACTAGTCGTCTTGGTTTGTGCTATGATATGTCTTTCTGAAAGGTTTCTTGAAAAGTGTCTTCCCCTCTATGTTTTGCGAGAAACATTTCACTCTTGTTGAACACTCCCCATTTAGTACAAGAAAGTTCTAGTGACACCAGCGAAGCAACCTGTGATAACGAAAGCACCAAAGAATGCCCATTATTTCTGACCCAGTACGACAAAGAGTGCGGTCCTCCTTTTATAACCACCAAGTCTTTCATCGTCAGCCCAGTCGTTACGAACCAAGGTTTATTTAATTTCCACCTCAGAGGAGGAGCGGCCATTTTGTTAGGTCAATAAATATCCTTCGCCCAATTAGCACCCATTGTTGACTTGACTACCCAGCATCACCATATCGATCTCATTAGGACCCCTTAATCCTACCCAACCTATACCCCTTACACCATTTCGACTACCCTGGCCTCTTCGTACAGTCAGCCCCTGCTGTAAATCTTTTCACTGGCCCAGATAGTCGGAGTTAGCTTAGACAAACAGTGCACACTACACACGCAAACTTTTATACAAATCCAAGTCAAAGCTTGGTAGGCGAGTTTTAAACACTGTTTGTTAGCATAGCAGCGCGGTGTGTTTTTTTTTTTATGGCTAGCCGATACTTTGGTGTTTCTCTGTAAATACATTCATTGGTAAAGTAGGTCTACACCCAAACTAGTGAAGTTGGAATGGAGGGGAGGGAAACCGCCGCCACTGGCGTTAAAACTCAGCCTTTGTCGTGATTGTGTTCCCGCAAAAGAAATGTTTCTTAAGTGCGTCATAGCTTGCGGTGGTCCATTCACAAATACTGCATAAGATCTTTTTGGGGTGTGAGTCCAGGGTGTTCCAACTTTTTTATTTCAGAGAAAGCTTTTGGGCACCCGGTACTCTTCCGGAACTTTCTCCTCAATGCTATAGAATCCTGACAAACCCTGAAGCGACGATTGTACCGTGAATAACTTCCCCGGCAGAGGGGGAGGATTATCTAGTATTAACCAATGTGACAAACGTTCAGAACCCATTCAAAGCTACCGATAGCCCAGTATTGATTGCCGATAGGTTAAACGGTGCTGAAAAAGCCGTTTAGTTCTGCCCCCTTGCCATTTCTAAAAGCTTCTTCTATTAAGTTTGCAAGTCCTCACCCTGTATGTTAACTGGGCTCTTGACCGCATCCAAGAAAAGTTAAGTGTTGACGATCACAGCTTAAAACCCGGCTAAACCCAGCTTGCTCGGCTTCTTACTTTGAGGGTGTGATTTGGGGGGAGGAGGTGCTTTAACAATACCCTTTGATTGACCAAGGGTACCGATCCAGTCCAACAGTAGCCCCCTGCCGGGCTGTCTTGGGCCATAAATTATCACTCTGTAATGACACCATTCAACACCTTAACCAGGATCCAAACAACCCTTAAATCGAGACCGCATGGATTATTCATGGACTTTCAGGGCGCCGTCCATGCATCTGGCTACTTGCGCGGCATATCATGACCAAACCATAGAGAAAGATCTCTTTTCTATAATAACCGAACTAACACCAGCAGAAGCCAAAGAGTGTCAGTCGTGTCCAGCATAGAGAAATCACTTTCTCTACGTGTCCAGGTATGCTTGTCTCAACTTCAGATGCAGTCCAGTATTAAGAGAATACCCTTTGCGATAGTTAATTTTCGTGCGTTCGTTTTATATAGCAATAGTTTTATCACAGAAATTGAACAGAAAAAATTAACACAAGTTTTGGGTGGATTTATCACAGAATTTTAAATGTCTCGAAAACTAGAAGGTTAGTAAGGATAACAGTAATTTCCCCAAATTGAGACTAAAATAAGACGTGCGTTGTTTGTGATATTTTGTATATCAGGCACTCACATGGGAGAAGTTAAATAAATGTGCTTTGAAATAACAGAAACAATCGGTGTCTGTAGTAGATATCATGGAACATTATACGTGTAATGATATTTTTACTGAAACTGTACAAACAAAGTATAACATTAACAACAAAAACAAACGCATTTTCGATGCCACTTGGACCTTCCTATATGAACAGCCGTCGTGTATTTAACCTTTTAAAACACTATATAAAAAGACACACAAAATGTAGTCAGTCAACACATCTATACGGTTAGTCACCGGTGATGTCTTTATTTGCCAAAATTGTGACCATAAAATATCACATCTCTCCTGAAATATACAAGCAAATAGCAGAGACACCAACAACAAATAAATAAGTTAGATCAAAAATTTAACGTGCATGATGCCAATCTTCCATTTATCCACATTTTTTGTTTTCCACCGCGAGAAAATAATTAGCCAAAACGTATGTACTATTTACATGTACACTGTTTTGCTGAAGATTTATTTCTGATACGAATAACACATGTACGACAAAGATAATAACAATAAAAATTGTATCCACACTAATTATAAGGAATAACAATAATGCAAACATTGTGACACAAACATTACAATAACTAGGATATTGTTACCGATATTGCGTTCTGGTTTCGAAACTAAAATCAGACTTAACTAGTTACCCGAGTTTAAACGGTTAAAGAAGACAAGTTTTAACGTAAACTGAGTTAAGATGAGAGGTTAAAAAACAAACAGGTTTATCTGTTATTGTTATGTTATAACCAATATGTCATAAACCAGGTTCAGTATGACAGCAATAGGGACAAGCGAGTATAAACAAAGCTCAGTAGTGAGACAGATACCATACATGAGGGGTGGCAAAAGCCGAACCAGGCTGCCAAACAGTGGTAGTTCAAGACCTACATTACATCCATAGAGAAAGATGATTCCAACTGAAAAGATATTACTTTTGTTCCAGGTAGTAGTCCATTAATTTGCACCATAAGTATGGTTTATTGGGGGGGGGGGGGGGGGTTCCTTGATTTTCCACCTGGAGTAGGCCCTATCTCCGCATGTTTGAGACGATTTAGAATGACCTACAAATGCGCACTACAAAAACTACACGGTAGATTACATCAGTTGTGACCTTTAACCCGTGACCCCTAGTGTCATAATGTAATAGGGAAAGCTTGATTACTGTAATTAATCAGTTTTGCATAACAAACTAACCAATAGTGAATTGAAGAGAAATGAAGCATACGTGAGGCTTGATAAGGTGATAAACTCATCCCACCGACGACCCACATTTCGTGCGGCCATGAAAAACATCACGTTCTCAATAATGCAAAGGACGTTGTAAGGACCGATACTTCTCCCCTTCCAGCCTCACTTTGAAAGCATTGATTTAAAACCGAATGGGAAAATGACTACCCTGCAATGAAGGTCTATTTGTTGATCTCCCAGTTGACTTGGTTCACTGACCCCCTTGTTCCGAGCAATCCAATTTACATTTCCCGCAGACTGCACTCTGTCTTCACAGTCACCGTGTCAACCTAAACGATACCCTAGTGGTCATAGTAACTACACGTTCCCACTCTCACTATTTTGTTTTTCCTCTCGAATAAAAAAAATGTCCTAGGAATAGGAATTAAGGGAGAGTTTGTATGCGGGGTCTGGATCGATGTGGGTCGCGTTGATTAGGAAGGAAGGCCCGGCAATTCGGAATCTGCTTGTATCGTCACGGAGACACCAAGCTTTCCTCAAACTCACTCAAAATGTAGTGTTCAATAGTGAGACTGCAGAATGGGATAACGTGAAAATGGTCACAATCCGAAAAAAAGAAGAAGTCAAACCGAGACTTGAAATAACTCTTAGTCTGGTGCTGTCTTGCAATTTTTGTTGTATAACTGTTATGGAATCTGGGATGCGACCAAGTCAAGTAAATGACATAATATCAACTCAATCCTCATCTTCAGTTCTGACCCTAGAAACTGTTCACTTTTCAATCAATTTGGAATAAATGTTTTTGAACCCCTTTCGGAAGCAATTTATGTAACTCAAACAGAAATGTTTTCTAAAGTTTAAAAAGCATATTATTAAATTGATCCTTCCGTTTGTCCAAAAAATTACACATTTTATAAATAATTTGAGGTACATGAATAATTCAATGAAAATGTAGTAATTGTACACCGTTAGCATAGCCACTGTATACACATTGAAACATAAAAATATAACACGATATGCATAAACTGGCAAGAAAATAAATTAAAACAAATGTATTATGTGCACCATAAAATCTCCCTATCATTTTGAAAAGGCCATTTTTATTGGAAATACGTAGGAATGAAGTTTGCTAACATCACGGAAGAAAAACAGGTTTGTATGGAGAGAGTTACGGACCTAATTCTAAATGATTACGTGTAGCTTCAAGTTTGCTTGACTGATGTATTTTGCTACATGTGATAGGTTGAATTGGTCAAGTGTTAGCAAACCTAAGCACAATACATTAAGAATGTCAATGAATGTCTAAAATGTTCACAACATACACCAAAAAACAATGTATAGTGGATGAAAGATCTACGTGAAATTATATATCTTATATCAATGACAAAATATCAAGAGATTTTGAAAATATGTTTGATTTAAATTTCTGTACAGTCGGTCAGATAATTGACCCATATTCTTTAAGTAGTTCCAAAGGAATTAGTTAATTGCGACGACGTCCCTTAATTATTTAAATAAATATATACCAATGGATGACTTAACCGACTGTAAATTCATCACATCTTTTCGGAATTGGAAAGTTCATTGTCCAACTGCAATCTACAGACGTTAAAATCGTTCCAGAAAACTCCTAGTGTTGAACATTCTTTGCAATGTGTTCGTTCCCGAGGCAACCACCTATACGAAAAGCAAAACCAAAATTGGCAAACCAACCAAATTGCACAATATGATCGTTAGACATTGTGCGAAGTGAAATCAAGTGAGCCTCATAACAACTTCACCATGTTTCTCACCCAGACTCCCTTCCAGTATAATTTCAAAATAATGGTCAGCCATTTTGTTTTTCTTCCATACTGAGGCAAACAGTATTAGTCTGGTTCCTTATATAAAGTTTGCACTGCAACCATCATTCAACGTAAGGGGAACCATTTTAGACATGGCTTTAGAGAGATATGAATGTGAATTTGAGTTCATTATTATACTAATGACTACCGATGACGTAATGGTTCGAGAGGACCATTATGCAGATGACCTGATGGTGGCACTTGAAGTAAAATGAACATCTGGGCAGCTGCTATGATGACGACACTCATCATCCAGGGTGTACCGTAGAAAATCTTTGTTTTTACTTGATCTTAGCATTGACTTGTGATTAGTAAGATCAATGGTCAATGCTTTACCGGAATGTTGTACTGTTCATTTAATCATGATGTTAACAATATATATACAACTAACCGGGAAACAAGTTCTGACTTGACGTTTACTGCCGGTCCAAGCTGGGGTTAATCTCTGAGTCCGGCCATTTAGACACGATTCATCCGGGAGTTGGATTGGAGTTGATCCACTGACAATTGGGTCCACACAATATTTCCCACTCCACATTGCAATTATCAACATAAAAGAGTTTCACAAGTTTTAGTACTTCGTATTCACAGTGACGTTTCAGTTTACAATTATAGTACAGGGACAGCCAATCCACGTCAATCACTGACACTGAGCGAGTCCATCCTGTCCATGTGGCCGTTGGAACCAGAGTGCATTCGATCCGAGGAGTCAGGCGTTGGTGGTAAGCTCATGATGGCTGAATTATCATCCCTCATGTCTTTAGACTGCCCAAGATTCTGCTCCGAGAAATTAACCTAAAATAAAAGAGAAATAAATATCAATTGATTATAAGAACATTGATAAAAGCACAGCACACAATATCGTTCACCATTATTCCCTCTTTAGGACTTGGATATTGGATAACGTTGATAGAAAGTACAAACATTGCTAGTTCCTTGACGTTATCTTGCCGTTCTTGAACACTTAATATCTCAATATATATTCCCCTTTCAGGGAGATAAGTTCAATGACGTTGAGGTTCTTGGTCTGAGATGTACAAATTACCAGAGTCCAGTTCCCGCAGACCCCATCAATATAAAACACCATGCACCTTGTCTTGATACAAAGCTCCACATAATATCTCTCAAACATTTCTTAAAAGTCACCTTAAATTTGTAAATGGATTGTGTGGATGATTAAGTTATTCATATTTGTGAATCCCTGTTGTAAATATATGGGAAAGCCCCAAGCGGCGTTGTAAAGGAGTAAACAGTTGTATCAGTGGTGAACTCGTAATCTTATTAGGTCTTATCCAACGAGAACTATCTTGTTAGTCAGCGGCCGAACAAAGTCGGCAAATGATACCGACGGTATACGGCGACTAGAGTAGATGAAAACACGCTGAAATCGAGCCAGTGTTCGTGATTGCAATGAGCGAGCTGTATGCCCCTTCATGCACACAATGGCAACAGAGTTGTATTTATCATACATTGTTTGTTTAGAGGGACTGTAATATATATCTAGTCATCTCTACAATCACTGAAGATGTCTGTAATTCGATTATCAACATGATTGACAATGAGAGTAAAGCCGACATTGTTAGCAAATTCAAATTGTATTTTTAGCTGCACACTTTTAATTTCAGACTACAAAAATACTCCCTATCTCAGTCGGAGTAAATATGTTTGCTTGGGAAATTAAGTAAGAATCTTGTTGACAAAGTACGGAGAAAAAAACCTTTGAAAGACTAAAATAATCTCGCACTTATGACCGTAGCTCGACCTTTAAGAAACAATGAGTACAGTCGGGCCATTCAATGACTAAATACACAAAACAGCAATTGTATCATCCTTAATAAATATTTTCGATTGCTCTATACTCTTAAGAGAGTGCCTTCAAAGAAATATTTATAAACAGAAATTATAATCGGTTATAATGCAAATAAAGACACAAATATCCAGGGTCTATTGTTACGATATGTTGGTAAGATCGGAGTGGACAGTTTTGGAGGTAGTTTGTAAACATACTCATTTCGAGATAGATCCTCAAAGAGTTCTGGTTTTGTAAATTCATCAGTTTGAAAAAAAAGACGTTGGCTTGTCATTAAGTAACGAAGAAGTTCCCTATTTTAAAAGGCTAAATGATGAAACTGTCCACGTGTCGTCCCTCAAGATGGAACCATTTTAAAATATGCATTATGCTTTGTGTTGTAAGCTTCTCTTTAAAGATTCCAGAGTTATAGCGTGCACAAGAAACAGAGTCAGCGTAAATCACACCAGAGATTCACTTTGCGCTATTTTATCCTTAAAACAAGTTAGAATCGATGAAATCCAAGGCAAGCTGGCCTGGTAACAAAACCCACCTCTCCAGCTCTTGTAACAAGATCTACTTTGGTAATGATGCGTGTTACACGACGATTTCAGACAGACGCGAGAGCCCTTGGCCCTGGCCGACCATACAGACGATCTGATACGAGGGGCGGGGCCTACTATTCTCATCTTTTGGTATTTCTTCGCCTAAGTTTCCGGCAGATCAGCTCGGTACGTGTCGCTAACAAACAGACGTTGTTCGTACTGTCGTCATGGTCGTGTAAACGTGGACAGAAATGGTGGGGTACGACAGAGCTACTAACCATCTACTGGATGCTCCTATTACATGAGATTGACTGATATTTCAACACGGTACATAGATCGCCTCCTAAAACCAACTTCGTACAACGACCCCATCGCTACTCATCAGTTTGAACTTTAAACAACATCCAATGAACGTCTTGCCTGCACTTAGTATAACAACCCAACTTAAAACCCACAGTTGTGTCTGACAAACTACAAACTAACATAATACCCACATATATGTCTGACGAACTAACAAACTCTGTTTCTTCGTGAAGCATGTGCGTGTAGGCCTACGTACTCGTGTTGACCTCTCTGCCTAGTCGCTTCCTTGTGCTTAAGTTGACATCAAGCCCGGTGAAATGACCGGCCTTCAAAAAGATCGGTTACATCTTCTATCCAAGCGAAGTTTATTATTGTTCAGTTCCTGAAAAACCTACTTTTTTTAAAAACCAAACATACTGACTGAGTAAAGTATACTCCGCACTCTGCAGGTTGCATAGACTTAACAGGTCAAAGTACAGTATGTATCGCGGCTGGAGGGCAATGTCCTTACAACATTGTGATGTTGTAATCCACGTATCCACCATTTCCTACTTGATGCACGTAGTGATGTAGCCCCGCGGGGTCGAGCGAGTGCACACAGAGAGAGTCTCGGCAAGGGAGTTGGCTCAGATCGGAACACGTCCGCTACCGCAATAGCGGAACCACTTTATGGGACCGCGGGGACGGTCCCGGCATTTTAGGAAGCCGTGGATGCAGCGTGAAGGTGGCTTGTTAGTTGAAAAACGGTAAATAAAGCTGTGTATAATGTGGGTGAAAACATGTTTATTTGTTCACAGAGCATTCAGGTATATCACATTGTTTCAAAACCGTGAGAATCATAGAAGCCTATTTCAAGAATGTGCAAAACTTGGTACAGTAAAGCAATAATTGTTATTTTTTCGATGAGAAGTTAAGAGTCTAATGGTAATTTTATGCAATGGTTTGAACCCTAAAAAACTGTTCCAAAAACTAATATTTTTAGTAATAATAACAATAACAAAACAAATATAAATAAAATAATAAGTCTTCAAAAAGAAAGACAAATAAATAACTACATGAAATGGTTGTCGGGTCATAGACAATTTCAACCGCTGGTTGTCAAGAGTTTGTGCGCGGTGCGATGGAAATTCAAATGTGCACGTTCTGTGAAAAACTAGACACCAAAGAGTGGCCAGAAATTTGTGAAATAAACCGGTGTGATCAAAACACCAGAACGTGTTGCTGAAATATCACGAGATTCAATGTGTATCGATGACACCTTACCATAAATTTTGGCGGGAAGCTAAAGCAATCTCAAGTTGATTCGTATCATTTCAATTTCATCAGGAAACTCGATACGAATGACGCATTGTAAATTCACACACAATCGGTGTAGAGAGGGGTTGACTGTCATGAAACATGCTCGGGCCCAACCAGACGAACAATCTTTGAATTAGCTTGTATGATAATAAGAACATAGCGTGGTTGGTTGGGTACACGACATGGCCTACAATGAAACTGTGATACATGATAGGTACAGACAGTGTATTGGGAATTGTACATCAGGGAAAGCATGTCTTGAATACGATCACATACTTGGAATTGCTTCAAGTGTTCAAAATGGAACAAGGCATCCCAATGAAGGTGTTGTCCAATTGGGTCGTCTGATTTGATGAGGTAGACGAAGAAACTAGACTACATTACGGTGGATTATTATAGGACAACAATTGGACTGATTCAAAACTTATTATTCAAATTTTGATATAGTAACCAAAATGCCTGTTCTTTGCCTGATTGCTTCGTTGGTAACCCAACACTGAAACAGCGCCTGCAATTAACTATGCGCACATTATTTGCAACCTCCTTCCCCGGGGGAGGCTGTATACATCCGTGTTATTTCCCTCCAAGAGCGATTTCCCTCTTAAAAGAAGAGTAGGATAGTCACAAAAGCTCAATACAAAGACAAAACTCAGTGAAACAGGTTGTTTTTCAGCGGTTAATTTTCGACATTGGACACAGTAATTTCCGTCAGGTCGGCCATTATCGGGTTACCCATTTTGAATATTGCTGGTAAGGTATCGGGACGATGGGCAGAAAGCCTGTAATGAGAATTGAAAAAGTACCAGAGATGAGCGGGGAGCAGAGTTGATGTCCTCCGGACATCTAGGAGCAAAAGACCCACTACGGTTCTCTCATCATTCGCTAAGCGAGGCTCGACACCGGGAACCAAATACAGGCAAACCAAATTGAAGCCAAAGGATGCTCTTTAAGGTTCCGGCAGGAGCTAATGCCGGATGAATAACATCAGTAGGCAGCGTTCCCCTTTTGGCTATGTTGATTTGAGTAGTAATTAGCGAGTCCGAATGTGACAGCGCCGTTCAGCGTGGATTGGAGCATGTGTCATCGAAAAACAGCATCGGGGGCTTCATTTTCAATGTACACGCGTGCGGTGTAAACTGCATCTGTACATCGACTCGTCAAAACACTGTTTTATTAGTGACGTCGAAAAATACGTCTAAAAAGCGCCAATGCATTAGAGAGAGGGAAATGTGCAAATACGACTTATGTTGTGTTTCCTGTAGCGGGTGTTGAAGGCAAATCATTTACACGGAGGTCGAGTTCCGGCTGCTGGTTGGGACAGCATGCATTGGGGCCTTACAGTGACGGGGCGACAAGATTTGGATCACGGCAAGATTTTAAGCCGACTTGAAAAGCTGAAGGGGGTATAAACACGAACTGTCGGAGCAGAGACACCAGCCCCCTGACAAAATGAACTTGCCTTACAAGGCGCCAATCTGTTAGGGTGCAAATTAGTTGGTAATGAACACCGATCTGAGCTGAGAGAGAGAGAGGGACAAACCCCTGGCCTGACCGGGTCATACTCCATGATCCAGGGAGCCGAGTCGAGCGTGGCCTGCCTTTTAATTTGCCTGTCGTCTCCTCCTTGGTGTTCAATCTACGGTCCTGTTTGCAGAAATTAGCCGGGCGACTGGAGGCAGGGAGATGGATTAAGACGCTCCGAGAGGCTGCAGCCTGTCAGATTCACATTTTGTGCTGATTAAGGTCAAGACGATAAGCTGATAACTCGAACAAGATAAACAAACAAAAAGGCAGACTGCGATGAGACTATTAATGCATGGCTAAAAAATAATGCAGATTAAAATACAATGCAAATATTGGATTAAGATCCAACAATACCATCTGTTCTGTGGATTATTTAGGTCAAGCAAAGTGGCGTAATAATTCTTAGTTTTTAACTAGATCACATACATCACACGTTGTACAGTGGGGCTGTATGAAAACTCCGACCCTTTTTTTAAAAACATTGTAGACTCATCGCTTTAAATCAGCATTGTTAAGGGCCCTGTAATAATAACAACTGTGATTTAAGTAACTGTCTGATGGTATAAACCAGATCTAGCCATTTAAACCCATTCTCTAACAAAATTTAACTTTAACAATAGTGGCAAATAACCTGCGTATATGCCTAGTGTTATTGAACTTACTTTGTATAAACACATTTTAGACTAGTATGATGTTAATGAATAAAACACGTGATATTAAAAACCCGTGTTTCAACTGAAAAAATAAGCAATATTTTCAAAACAAAACCTTGCTATATTTTATTTCAAATTAATCAGCGCTTCGTCAGCTCATGTTTCTAATCACTTGGGCGGACTTCACCAAAATCAATTAAACCTATGGAATGATTTTTTCAGGTGCAATGCACTGTTCATATATATACATACAGGCATGACTGTAAACACAACATAGGGATTTTATTTCTTCAAAGTTCAATTCAACAACTGGTGCTGGTGTAACACAACAAGCCGTAGACTGTCAACTTGTACCGAGTTAGCTTGGTGATTTTGTTACACAACAACGTCTTGAGCAATAGTGTTCACATCGAAGAATTGACCGGGGACAAAGCGTCTGAGCGCCCCGTAGCGCAGTCCCTCGTGTCCCGCTAACAATGGGGTCTCTCTCGGGAGGTAGTGGTGGGCTCAGATAGAACCCGGGCTGATGCGATTGTATCCTTGCTAGTGATTGTTCTTACTTCTTAGTACTGACAAAGTATCCCGATGTATTCTTTCTTAAGACATCCGATACATACATCTTGATGCCAAGCCAGGCAGGTAAATTACAGCTTTTCTTCAGTAACGTTCTTCAGTCACGCATTATAACACCCCTTGAAGAGGAAGATGCTCTGACAACACAACGACTTTTTCATGACTAGAAAAGTTTCAGAGGAAAGATTTCAAACCAACTTCCTTTTGAATCTCGAAGAAAATGACAGGGACATTGCATCAAAACAAACAATGGTGACTCCGCTGTTTTCCATCTGTCAATTCAACCTAACAAACACTATACGTATTACGATCATGGACAAATTCACCCTAAACATCGTGAGGAAAGTTGTTAAATAAAAAAAAAACTCAAAGTGAAGGTAATCCCCATGGAAAAGCCGTATGGTCCAAACAAAATGACAACTTCAGGGACATCGATTTGTTATGATGTACAAAAAGGTGGTATCAACGATTGGAGATTGTTCATCTGCACTCTTGTTTTGGATTCAATCCGGCAGGTCCACACCACCCCGACGAAAACAAGAGTAATCTATCATTTGAGAGATTTTCTTCAAGCAGTTTTAATCCCCTTCAAAATCTGAAGGACTGTCTGTGATCATTTATTATTCTCCTTGTGCTTTTTATCAGCAATCTGAAGGCCAAATATCCACCACTGTAGGCCTATAAAGGTGATAACCAAAATAACTTGGCTACTTCATCAAACTCCACGGTGACTCAGGCTGCTACACGAGAGTCAAGTTAACTTCATCGAACCTTTACGGCCTTTACTAAGTCAAAGTTCAACATTTAACGTTTGGAATGTATCTCTCTCGAACACCAGCTTACTTAGCAACAAAAATTGATGGATTTTACTGATTTTGTTTCTGTGAAGAACTGTCAGATGATGTTTCAACAACTTTTTATTTGTCAGCATTTGCCAATATAAATACAGGTGTTTTAATATGCCTCCAAAAGTGGGATAAAACATGGCAGTTTGAAGTATCTGTCCATACACATGGTTATGTTTTTATTAAAGAAAGAAAAAAAAGCATTGAATGCATTTCTTATTGACTTTATACATACAATCAGTTTAATTTTGTGTGTTTAATTTGAGTGGGGGATCGTTTGTATTCCTTACCAATTGTTGGAAAGGCGGTTGTTCAATATCACTCTGTAAAGCGAAGTCACTGAGTGCCTTCCACGGAGGTTGATAACTTTGAACTTCGACCTGGTTACCCTGAATCTGGGAATCATGTCTGACGGGGCTTGAGGCAACCATGGGCACACCGTTGAAGTTCTGCACCCTTCGGTTTGGGTCCTGTATGGAAACACGGGGAGGTACGGGAAGGTGATTGGAAGGAGGGAAGGAATTCAAGGGAGTGATTGGAGAAAAGACAAAGAAAAAGGAGAATTATTATTAATTTCAAAACTTGGGAATATACAGGCAAAAAATATCGATCAGCATTGCCTTGCGGGTTGAGTGGTGGGTGTTTGGGCGAACTACGGTACCCTTCTATTATTGAGACTAAACAGCAAGCTGTGCTTTGAGGCATTGAACCCACGGGCAGGGACTACATCAGCGTTCAGCAACTCGGAATCTTGGCATTTAGTTGGAAGAGAAATCAGGACCTTGGGCCAGTAGGATAAATAAATAGAAGAAGCCCAAATGAGCACTCGGTGTAACCTCTGCGGGTAGGGAGGGCACTAGGGTGGCCCAGATTCCTGAGGTAAACCCGATTCTGTCACCTTGAGGTGAGCTTTGACATAGCACGACCAGGCAAATGCCTTGAAACGTGTTTTTAAACACAAAGAAATGACATCTGTAAATCGCAACGATCAGATTCGCAGTTGGGCGGGCATGTCATGTCACTTGCTATTGGCACTGTGCTCAAGACGATACCCAATTTGGAAGAATGTCCTTGTCGGAATCTCTATCAAGACTTAATTGAAAATGTGTCCACGCAACTGAATTGTTTTGTAGCATCTTGAATTGACATCCAAATGTAATATCAACCACAATCGGTAGAATACAATCCATATTTGACAACTTCTGATTATGTTGATTAATTGCCGTCCATGTATCAATAACATATAGAGTTACAAAGTAGGAACCATCTATATAATAAGACTTTAATTCCAAATATCATGCTATAGTGATACAGAAATCTGAGATAACACTTGACGTTGCTAGAAGAGTGGATCTCAGTAAAGTGCAGTGCCATTTCACCCTTGGATGGCCCTTATTAGCAGGGTGTTCGTTAAAGAAGTATAATTCACAAAAACATTGCACTCTGTATAGTAGCGAGTCGACGTAAAAGTGTCGAATAAACAGTCCGAATCGCCGAATTTGGGGTAGGGATTTTAATTATGACTCGACCTTGAATATTGGCAGTGTTTCCGAGTCAATGTTAATTTTCTGATTTGATTCAGAATGCCGCGGGGCTGGTTGGGGTATTATGCGGCAGTTATGGAAATCAGACGGTACGAGAGCCCGGCTTGGGAGTTGGAAGGCGAGGCGGTTGATTCGTTTGAGAGGCGGGATTCTTCGCTTCGACACAACTACCCCCCGACCTTCATGCGATTAAACGATGATCCCAGCACACTGCCAGCTAATGAAACGAGCTGTCAGTCGGTGTGGCCAGTCGATTTACCGCACCACTGGCGCGCGAAAATGAAGACCCAACAGCGACATGACACAGGCGAGAAGGAGCCGACGAACGGCCGACGGGCGCTGCGTAGCGCGTGTACCGCCGGACAAAGAAATCCCTCTCACTGACGCTGCACTGAACATGGAGTGATTATTGTGGAATATGATTGGTGAATTCAACATGAGAATAATTATACTGTTAGATGTCCTTGTGTTTCATAGGAGAAATCAAGTGGAGCTAAAACGGAGATTGGCGGTTATAATTGGAAGATGAGAAAACATAGAAAGTAGAGACAGATAGTAATGACGTCACACGTAGATGATACCTGCTTTAGTTTGTATACTGTTAGGGATGGGGCGGGGTTAGAAAAGGGGAGGCGACTTATTCTTGACATGTGGCTGCAGTGGTACAATGGAAATATCAAACCCGAGGTTCAATGTTGTAACAAGTAAGATTATTCATAACCAGTTAAATTCAGTATGGTAACTATCATATAACCAGTAAGATTCAATGTGGTAATTATCATACAACCAGTAAGATTCAATGTGGTAATTATCATATAACCAGTAAGATTCAATGTGGTAATTATCATATAACCAGTAAGA
>JAUELU010000008.1:10521722-10533977 GCA_032357145.1 Evasterias troschelii
CCCACTTTTTTTCTGGTGATTGCAATGACCGATTGAGCTTAAACTTTCACAGGTTTGTTGTTTCATGTTTATGTTGGAATACACCAAGTGAGGATCCTGGTCTTTGAAATTTACCAAAAGTATAAACTCCCTTTAACAGGTATATAACAGAAGCAGTCAAGTGGAATGAAACGAAAGAGAGAGGGGCAGATGATGCTGTTTCAAAACGAAGGACGTAAAATAAATTTTCCGACATAATTCATTTCAATTTACAATTAACTACCACTCATCACTGGCAGATTTGTTTCTGTGCCAGACATTAAAACAAAAAAATCAACTTTCTCGAATATTAAAGTAGTTATTGTAAATTTAAATCCAAATGTTGGGGTCTAAATATTGGGCAAAAATCAGACCTAGCACATTTAAAGCAATATTCTTCACATCAACAAGTTGGTTTTCAATAGTTTTTTTATATATTAATATTACAATATTGCAGTCTTCATGTTTATTGTACTGAATATTAAAACGATTAAGTCCTTACGACCTTTAGAAATATGGTCGTATTAAGTTCCAAATTGAAAAAACGAAGCCCTGTGTTCATCAAACAATATTCCGCGCTGCGTGCGTCTTGCTTTTATAATCTGAAAATCACGTCTGCCAAAACCCATACGAAGTATTTGCAGACAACACACAGATGATGCTGACTATACAGCCCTAGTGAAAGTTCAACACCTTACTGTGTAACAACACCGTGGAATATTCATCTGTCGCGATCTACAAGTTTAAATTAATCACCGCCTTCAGCATTTGCTTCGCATTAAAGTCGTGATTTTTTTAACAAGAAAACGGTCCACAATATCCGGCATGATAATCCAGAATATCAAGAGATGGCAGTTTTTAGCCAGCGCTGTTTTCGTAGGATTATAATGTTGACTGAAGTATTTGAAGTATTATTGGATATTTCAATCAGTCGGTAGCATTAAACTGTAGACTCTATGTAGACATTTTGATATATGGCTTACATATTAATTATCGTTAATAACATTTGTCTCCTTTAAAGTAATGCAGCAATCTCAATTTCTTAATAAGCTAAGAATAGTTTCAGCAAAGTTCAATTATTCACGACCCGAGATTTCCCTCCTGTGTAAATTTAACATTGAGTGTGTAATTATGCAAATATTATTCATGAAAGAATTTGTAATCTTTCGGGGAAAGTTCGTATATTTGTTCAATTCGACGCGTTAAGTATACGTTTAAAGAACATTGAGTATTCACCTTGGAGTAGGGACAACTTTTCATAAGTGAATAATGGTATTTTCTCTACGCTTGGAAAACAATTCTAGTTATACATGGCTCTCGAGGTTACGATGTTTACGGGGACAGGACGTGAGGTGGTGTATGAGCGATTGACTGATGCCACGGTTTCGGGCCCGCATGCAGCAGCGGGTCGAGCCGTCTATCATTCATTCATTCATGACACACGCATCGTGCTGATGAGTCATTCTCAAGACGTCTTCTTGAAGAGGTCAGGCATTGAAAGTGGATGAGAGAGGACGGAGGAAAAAAACGAGTAGTTACGCCATTTCGCATAACACACAGATAATAAAAGAAGACGTGTATTTGCAAATATGAATACACAAATAGCGGCTAGGCCTCGTAGTGCTAAAGGCAAGCAAAAATGTACAGTTGAAAAACCCTAAGCAATAAACATAAACTCAGACTGAATATTTTATTTTTATTCACAATAATGTCCCCACAACGATGTAATTTAGTTACACAGTGAAGTGAAGAAGAAATTTTGATGCACGCGTGAATGAAAGTCGTCCAATCTATTAAGTGTGCAGAGTCAAATTCATTGCAAGGTTCTCCCAAAATACCGCGGCCATCTTTGTCCGATGCCTGTATGCGTCATAAAGAATATAACAATGATCACCATTACAATAGATGACCCAGATTATAATTATACCTCCTCTCAGTCTGGGTCACAGGGGTCATTTTTGAACACAGAAATATTACCAAATCGAGATAAATATTTCTCAATCAAAATGATGTACCATACTATTAAGCACACATAGTGCAATATAATTTTATCCAGTTGCCATTCTCCCTGTTACCATGGCAAAGCTCTGTATTGATAATATACTTCATCTGATATACTTTGCCTACCTTAAGATAACAAGGTGCCTAGATCAAAAGTAAAAGGTGACGTCACACCTGTACAGTCTTATAACCGATGGATTATAGAATTAGCTACCATAACGCTATTTCTGCTAAAACGTACACGGAGTTGAGGTGGATTGAATGATGGAGACGTTAAATTGAGTTTGTTGTGGCTTTTGGAGGACACTTGCGGCGCGATTGAGTGATGAAGCTTACGAAAAGGAACACGGCACTTACGAGGGTGGGCGATGGTAAAGTGAACTTAATATCAATCAAGACCTTTGTTGTAATCAAGTTAGCTATAAGATATACCGGTATTAGATATAACTATTGGAAACTGAGATATCTCTTGAAATTTAAGATATTTTAAAGTAGTTGAAAGCTTGCATTGAACAAAATAAAGGTTTGCGTCGTATTATGCATGTAGCATACATGACTTTCAGTACAAAAATATTATATAAAACGCTATACTGGGTTTTTTCTCTTTTTTCGGCAAGCATAAGATATGCATTTAGCATTTTACACATTTATTCTGAAAACTGCAAACAATTTGAAACTGTGATGTTTTTCTAATATCCGGAAAAAGGTGTTTGGAAAGTAAACGCATAATGATTGTTATAAGACATAAAGAACCATTATTATTTACAAAAAAAATTCACAACACTTCAGGAATTTATTCCAAATGAATATCTGTTCTTGTACTCGAGTCAAGTTTATAATTTGTTTAACTGCCACCAAATGCCCTCGTACTGGTCGCAACCCCACCCCGTCCTTTCCAGGCATGACAGTGCTGTTTTTGTTATTTTGAGGGTGATGGGGTCAAAACCCTCTTGCCTCTCTCTGTTCATCCGTCTTCTGATCACGGCATAAAATCAAAGAACCCACAAGTTCATAAACAAAACAAGCTGGGCCCAATTTCATGACTCTGTCTACCGCCGAATTCTGCGCTTGCGATCACCTTTCTCCGCTTACCGAGCAATCGCCAAATTTCTGCGCTAGCTGGGTAAGCGTAGAGTGCCTAGTAACGTGTACTATACGCAATCGCACAAGCAAAAGTTCCCTGCTAACCCGTGAAACGCTTGACGTAGGCGCGAAATTACTTGCTTCCGTAAGCGCCGACTCTTTGCTTACGTTAAGCAGAGCCATGAAATTGGGCCCAAATGCCACATTACACAAGTGTGACTACACATCAAACGCCATTTGTGGTGCAGCCACCGCAGCCATCTTGAAACCTATAGCGTTTATATTACTCGAGCTATAAAGCAGGAGTGAAGTGGCCGAGTCTATGATGCTTTTCAATCCATATTCCGGCATGGCATCAGATGGCAATCCATTGTTCCTTAGCAAGTCTTTGTACACCTCAAAGACCTTCTGCTTTTCTACTGGCTGAACCACATGAACGATAAAAATCCGCGCCATCATCGACATAAATTTCCTTTTAAAATGGAACGTCGCCCCGAGACTTGAAATGGATCTAGCAGCTCGAACACGTTTTACTATCGGTTTGATCGCATCCCTTCCAGCTATGATTGACCGATATCTTCTCCCCAGTTGGAGAAAGAGCGGCCAATCATTTTGTCTTAATGGTCATTTTCCAAGCATTAATACATCTGAACTTCAATCTTCAATATGTAGTGGCCATTCTTCTACCTCCATTATTAAAGTAATACTGAATCAGTTGGGAAATTTTGCAACAAGTTTGGATTGTGTAAAAGTACACCTGGCAGATAATGTCAATATAAGATTATTATATAAAAACGTTTTGTATGCAATGGCCGTCAGATGTTTTTTTTTTAGCTCAGCACAACGAATCCTTGGAACTTGCGAAAACGATGCCTTTTTACTGCGAGTACGCAATCATTTTGAGACAAATTCATATACACGTTGTATGCAAGATAGTTACCAAAGCATTTAGGCAGAATCAATTCTTGATCAATTTAGGCAATTTTCATTTCTTCTTCCCGCCTAAAGTTCCCGCCAAAATCGTCTTTGATCGATCCCCACCTGCCAAATGTCAGTTCTGCAATGCTAACGATTCTGTTTTCCACCTCTGGCGACCAAAGGGCCTTTTTCGTTATCGACTAAGTCAGGGTCTTTTCCTTGGAATTTTGCCGGAGGGGGTGGGCTTTAGATGGGGGAAGGAACTTACCATGGAACATCTTAATCGCGTAAATGCATCGGCGTCTTTCTCACAAAGACGCTTGTTTTTTCATTCAGATCAATGGCAGCTTTTAAAAATGTAACCCTGTTATTTGTTTCATATCAATATCAACAAAGGAGACTCGCAGACACTTCACGTCAAACGGCCCTTTTCATCGTTTTGTCTTCGTTCTATAATAAAGCACGTGCCGGAGGTTCCTGAAACACCACACCAATAGAGCGAGTATAACAACATACTTTAACATACTGCTGGCCACATAATGTCACTGGCACGTAGGAAAAATACACTACTCTCTTTTTTCATTTCGAAAAGGGAAACACACCCTTGTCTACCTCCCGTCACACTGCGAAATAATATTAACACTGAGTCAAATCATACACCCCAGTAACCGTACAAGGAAAACTTGCGTCATTTATTGGTTGTTACTCATTTTACCGTGTAATATCTGTGTGTTTGATCACTCAACCTTCGCAAGAAATTCTTCAACAGCCGGGTGAAAAAACCATACGAGCCAATTTTTCCATTAAACGGCCTTGGATGTGTGGCGTTGGAAATCGCTTTGCTGGCACGGAACTGGGTCTTATTATTGGTAAACTTATCGATTGAAAGGGAGATGGGTCGAGTTGACATTTAGTGACGTCACTGATGATGACAGCTTGCTCTGGGACACAATGTTACTCATGCAGTTTGCATCGTCGCGGGGGGTGGGGAGTCGGGTCATACAGTGTAATTAAAATTCAGACGGTTATTAACATCTTTAAATTGGATTTTCGGTTCGCTGCACACACGTTGTCTTAATGTTACTTTTTACATTTTGTCTAGTAACTGCCATGTAAAATTTAGTGGCGAGTCAGTATGGAAGTTCACCTTATATTTTAGTTGATGCACCATTTAGGCTATTTTAGTTGGTAACCTGTTTGTGTTCCTGTTGTTGTTATAGAGGGGGCTTAATACGAAATTTGGGTTCCGGAAACAACTCAACGCTGAACTATTTAGATCTGTTTAAAGCTTTGTACTTAACAGTTGATTATTTTGAGTGTAAATACCCCTGATCTAGCGGCTAGGTTACCTCTAAAAGAACTATAGTTGTTGTTATCAATGACGTCGGCAGATGGTACCGGCATTGTAGCTCATTCTACCCGAAAAATGGCGTCATGTTTGAGTAAAAAACGTCAAGTGCAAAAACGTGCATTCGAAAGTGCACATTTTTTGATAAGCCAAATGCTTTATTTTTCTGTATTTTAATGTGGAATTCTTGGAGTGGAATTTTGTTTCTCGCGATAATTGGTACTTGAACCAAGTTTAAGACCAATTGAGGTTCGGAATACCAACTCGACCCCTTGCGGTACCGTCCTTAGTCTACATAATTATGCATATCACGGTTAGAGTGATCATGTGACTGATGTAACAAAATACATACGGACACTTCTCTTGCGATTTTGTTAATAAAGACTCGTAATAAAACTTGTATTTAATGGCCGATAGGGTGACCTTACAAGAACCAGGTCAATAGGCCCTACATGCCCACTTAAGGTCAACACTTTGACTCGCTATAGGGCTGTATTTTTAATATTGGACCGGCCTTCCCAACACATTTTTAATACAGGGCTGCTGGATGGTTTACCCTAAGGCAATTGACAAAGAAAAGTAGACTATGTCTCGCTTCAGTTGAATTTGACAGGAGGGGATCGATATGTAATATTAATTGTTATTACTCTGTTTGTGGGGCAGTTTTAATGAAATATGACGACAACTCTTTGAATGCAAAACAAAAAAGTGACAAACGGGAAGTATTGAACTGGAATATCGTAAGGTTTAGGACATTAAACAAAACTTAAATAGATTATTATTTATTTTATTTTCTTCCATTTTTGAAAAAAATAATCTAATAAAATCTTGTATCTGATTTTAATCTATAATCTAATTATAATTTAAGTTAGTCAAATTAATTTAATCCCATATAGTATATTTAACCGTTTATATGTTTCATTTATACGCATAACAGCGCAATTAGCACCAATGACAGGATGGATGATAGGAAACGAAAAGAAATGTACAATTTTTGATGTGCGGGGAAACCCCAATTGGGAAAACCCACGCAATCAGGGAGACTGAATCCACTGAATCAACCCATCACTTGCAAGGCTCTGGTCTGAGGCCTTGAACCGGGGTCCACATACGTGAATGGCCTGGAAAGAGTCAACTAAGTCAACCCTGATCCCCATGCTTAAAAAAAAACTAATATAATCTAAAATGATCTGATCTGATCTGCCTAATCTAATCTGATAAATATCATTTAATCGAATCTATACATACTATCTAATTTCGGGTATCATTTGTGGTCAGAGAAGTTATATAAGGACTTATAAACAAACCAAAATTTGCTTAGCCAAACGTTTTTTAAGTCTTTTAAGTCGAACGCATTTTTTACACACCATAAAGAAACTGCACAGATAGGCCTAGAACCTAAAGTCACATGAACTCTTCCGTAACACAACTCTATTAAAACTTTATTTCAAGATTCTCCACCCACTCGACTCATGAAATGAATTACTTCTTTCGATTAAAACTTTCTCTGAAATCTAGGGCTCACCCTCTTCGTGCCGAACCATGCTTATAAGATTTAACTGTTTCGTAATACGCCAACCTAAATAGATTATAAGGAAGACACATTAGCTTGGTCGTAAACTTGGCGCCAATCGGGACAATTCTTGGCTTTATATGGGAAGACAATCCACGCAAAGTCCCAGCACCTCAAAAATAATCTCCTAAGACAAAAATATTCCCCGGGGGAACCCACCAATATGGCGTGATTCCAGTGACTGGTCCGCGCCCGCTTTACCTTCGCCAAACCACGACGCCATTAACCCAAGAAGTGTCGCCGGCAGGAAAATCGAATTGCTCGGCAATCGATTCACGGAAGCACAGCTTGGCACGCACGGCCTGGAATTGACGATTGTCCAAATTGTAGCCAAAAAACATGGGAGGTCTGTCCTCTATATATTTTTCAGCCTCGAAAACAAGCAGCTGAACTAAACATGGCGGTGTTTTGGGACGCATGGCTTGTTTGGGCCGACCGAGTGCACGTGTGGACTGCGTAAATGTAAGGGTTGTACACAGCACTCAAGTTTTGCTCTTCGTAGAACCCAAATCGGTCCCAACAAAACAACATTTTGAGTTTTACACGTTTGTTTTTTTACACAGGTCAGAGAGGCCGAGAGAAAATGCCGAAAAGAGACCGAAATGAAAGTACGTCATTAATCACGTGACACAGTAATGGCGTGACCTCACTTTAGTGATCTTATGTTAAATATAACAACAACATGACTACTACAACAACACAAACAAGAACAACATGAGAATCAGCCCACAAAATCTAGGCAACAAGACAAAAATTTGCTTATGATTTGAAAGAGGTGTCTAATTTGGAATTAAATTGTCTGAGGTAAAACAGCGAGTTTAGCTTATGTGCTTTTCCAAGCTACATTGGTGACGAATTCTACGTCAGTACTAAACATTAATATTTTTGTATTTGACACTAACATTATTTTTTGCCAATCATGCACAACGTCTTAATTGATTTAGAATTGACATTTTTACACATCGAGTGAACACCACTAAAAATCGAAGTTTATATAAACTAGACATTGAAGAGATAGCAACTTCCCGACTACATTAGACGTAGAAGAACGAGGTCACAAAGTCTTGAAGGTCTACCTCCAGAAGCGCGCCAATTTCCGGTCTCCATTGAGACCACGTGCAGGTCTCTTCAGTGAATAGGTGATAAACATTTTCATCCCGTAGGTACTCGAGTTCATGTACAGGTGCTATAGGCAAATCTTACGCGGGCTCTCGTAGTTGCGTCTTGCCTTTGATACCCGCGTAGGAGACACACACTGCAAATAAGTCATGTTAGTTACACGTCCCTTAATTTATACAACACCAAGTCTAGGGAGGGATGAAATTTAAGTAGGCGTTACCATAGTTCTCTCTTCGAAAGGGCTCAAGTGCGTTGACCAAAAATACTTTCACTACAATAGACCGACTTGACGATAGGTAGATGTCCCGCTCTGTCCTTTTTTTCAATTTCGCAAGGGGAAGATGATCGTTCAGTTCACACTGGGGAGTTGGTCTTAAGATTCGTCCATCAATACTGGGACATCTGAAGGGCTTAACTCACCACTCTCATTTTTCCTTGGGACAAATCAGAACAAGTGTTCTCCGTGGATGAGATGCAAGATTCTGCCAGCACATTAGACAAATTAGTTCTCGTCAAAATGGAAGTCTGAGGGATCCGAATTAACATCATCCAACACAGAATCACAAGAAAAACAACCACATGGAGGATTTTATTTGAGATTTCAATTCAAATTTTCAGTCATGATTAACGGAGTTTGGTGAAGTATTGCAGATTCCGCAGGCAGGTGGATCTTAATCAAACTTTGAAAAGGATGTTTTTACCAGCACCCGTTTTAAGCTTTTTGCACTGGCTTTCTTTGAATTAAATACATTGAAGGGAAAACAGAAATTTAAAAAGAAATCTGACTTTAATTTATTCTCCCAGAACTACGTTCATTTGCAATCGTGGTGTACTGCAGTCTTCTCATTGTTTAACATTTCCGGATGTATGCACAAAGGCAATGGCGTGAGATTCCACCACATTGCAGGGAGCAAATTTGCACGAAGTATACCTCGCATATATATGACCTTTATCCAAACCGCGTCATGACCTTTTAGCATGAGGTGCAGACGACGAATGTGGATTTGGATCTGGATTCTCAATTTATTAGAAACCATCGAGGCCTAAGTAAGAGGGCAAATTACAAGTGATAGATCAACAATACTTGTGTTTACATTTTGTGTTTGAACACAGTGTAGAATAGAAGTGTAACACACCCAACGTACGTCACATTTCGTGTTCTCGCGAGAATTTGACTTTGTTTTGAGACAGTCGTTAAATTACTACGTGATTAAACAGGCACCGCTGCAAATTATCCTGAAGACAGCAACTTTCTAGGATTTACAGTCGCTTAGTTTCTCATCATATGGTTATAATCGTGGTCTGGTTCCTTGTATGCATATTTACTATTCATGTTGTGATTCTTATTTCATTAAAAATGACCTTGTCCCGTTAATAATGTTTATATGAACACGTCTCAAAATGGGATGAAAATCGTTGGTATAAGAGAAAGCTTTGATTTTACCAACTGTATTCGAATTCGGCGATAGATTTAAGGCTATTAGTATCGAATATTGCTATAGAAGGTTAACATAAGTGTTATTTTATTATAAACTTCAATATTAAAATATTGATGAAACCGCATTAGCCGAAACGTCTAGATGAATTGCTTTGTATTAAGCAAGCTTTCATTCCATTAAATTTTGTTTAATTTTTTATATGACAATAAGCGACATCCCTATGACGTGTGAGAGCCATATGGCATCCAAGACAATCATATGACAACAATAGCCAAGGTGACCCCAATTATGAGAGTGGTGACTATTGTGATTGTTTGTGATATAACTAAAGTCTCCGTGCTGACATTATTTTCTCTACAGTCTTCACAAAGTTCACATTTTCAATGGTTTTACTTTAGGCCTAATCATTTGACTTAAATGACCGTTATTGACATGTTCAATGAAATTGCCAGTGTATTTCAAAACGGATTGATTTGGACATCCCTAAGGTCGTTGACACAATCAAACACCACAATCTTTTCCACAAACTAATCTATTGCTGAATAAAAGTATTTCATTAAACCGGTTTAACGAGCTATGTTTCAAGGAAACAATACATAAACATAGGATGCTGCAGGTATTGCTGTAGTTCCAAGTCCCTCAGGGGTCCTTCTTTGGACCGTTGTTATTTTTCTATACATAAACGATAATTGTCACTCTACAACAGTGTTATCATTTAATTAGTTTGCTTTATTGCATGGACAGTGCCACCCTGAAGTTCATCATTCATGTTTTAACACCGAATAAGAGAATGCAGTTATCTTGCTCAAAACAAAAAGATTTTAAGCTACAGACAAAAAACGGATCAACAGATCAAAAATACTTGCATTGTCACTGCTGCCAATTTTCATTCGTGGATAGATAGACTATTCCATTCAACTTTGCATTAAGTTTTTCAAATTGTGAAAATATTCTCATCATTGCACACATAAACATTCATTATCTATTATAGTGTGCAATTTAGTATGTATGTGTATTACATTTTATAATGGTATAGTATAATGATTGTTTTTATTATGTTTTTCTGTTCTGTTTTTCAGGGCATCCCCTATTTTAAAAAAACTTTTTAATTTTGCCTCCACTCTAAAATGTTTCTATTTATCATGAGATGTAACACTAAGTGCGTAAAGTGGAAATACCTCGAATTGAATTGAGTTTTTATTCTGTTAAGAATATCAATACTTTATCGCTTTCAAGTTAACGTTCTCAAATATTCATAAGCTTGAAACAGATTTGTAGCTGGCGGAGATTTAACAATCAAGATGCATATTTAGTTCATTAATTTAGAAAATTAGATGTTGTTGATATCGCGGTGGTTCGTTTTTTCCTATTTGACTGAGGAGAAAATCTCTGTGGAAGCGTGCGATGCGCTCTTGAAGTTATTGAATGTTCAATTCTTTTTTAAGCGGATGCTTTATGACAGATGGTGTCAAAATGACAACTTCATAGCCCAAAAATAAATCTACACCGACAGCAAGATGACAGTCTCAACGGAATATCTCAGCTTTCGTCGGAGTTGTTTTTCTTTAAAATTCCCCGGTCCCTCACTATTATATCAAATTTCATTTTTTGATCTACACATCGGTGTGATCTAAAACAACACAAGCTCAAAAAATCGCAAAGATTTTTTGTTTTTGAGCCGATAAACTTTGTAATTCTAACAGCCGTGTTCAATCGCTCTAATTGTGGGATAACAGAGCGGGGTCGAGCCGGCCACCAAGCCGGTAAAGAGGAGAGCATTAGGATTCGGGATTTACGGCACGGCATCAATTTCACCGGTCACTAACAAGAGCCCTCGAGATTCTGACGAGCGCGGTGTAAGTCCAGCATTGAATGTCAAGCCAGTCCGTGCGGTCAGGGATGCGAAATATCTCAAGTATGGTGTTGAGTTCTAAGCGAGTTTTTCCTTTTTCTACCCTCGGCTCTCCATACCTTTTTATTTTTAGCGTCCGTGGTCGATGATTTTTGGCATTATGCTCATCAATCATTGAATTGTAGAAAGAATGAAATATAGACGGGATATCACTGGTGGGATGCTTCTTGTAAACAAGGCATGCCCGACCATGCCTCACATATACGGTTCACACTTACGGCATTTGGTTAATAAAAAGTGTGATCCGTATCAAGTTATTGAACTTTCAATACAACGACCGTACAATACGTAAGTACTTCATCTAGGCTGGATTATTCATGTCTAGAACCCTGAATTCAATACCTCGTGTAAAAGCTGATATGAGTTACGGTACCTGATTACATTGAAGTACCATAACCTCGCGTTCATATGTAATTGAACTTGGTTGTGACAAATACTATTCGCATATTTTTCTCTATTCCGTATTCCAGAAACCAAATGGTCATGCTATAGAACTGTCCAATTATTATAGGACGTCATCTTCGTCGCGTTCTCTTATCAAATATTGATGAACAAGCCTAGATTAAAACACGTACCAGACTATGTTTACTTCCAGCTGGCTTTGGTTTGGTTACAATGATTGTAACAATACATTCAAGATGGTTATGCATAATGGCAGTGAAGTTTACATTTAACTGAAGTATGTTTTCAATAGCAGCCTTGGTTTCACCCAGGCGTGCTGACCATGTGGAGGTGTATTCAAAATAGACTGATCCCCTGTCTTTATCCTTGCGGATAAAGACAGACACTGGTCTTACGGGCAACGGCGCACCCAAGGGGGGGGGGGGGGCTCGGGGGGGGTGGG
>JAUELU010000008.1:10768582-10785255 GCA_032357145.1 Evasterias troschelii
AAACAGCGCCCTCACTGAGGCAAAAGGAGGCAGATCGTTGGATGACAGCTGCTCTTGATGCATACAAAATGTCCATGCAACCTAAGTGTGCCAGCAGCGTTGTGCATTATGCATGGGGTCCTTTTGTTTCATGTTTGCCACAGTTGGACTGACAGTCATTTCAATATTAATGAAATGTTCCATCGTTTCGCATTTCGAACCCCACAAGTAATGATTTTAAACTTATCATTTTACGGAATACAAACTAAGACCAACTTCAGTGCTGCGTTCAATAGACCATTCCCACGAAATATGTAAATTGCACATCGCGCAAGTGCACAAACATTTTGGTTGGCAAAATGATAGAACATTGCGCCTGTTTGTATGGGGCTAATGGTCGCGTGACGCAGACCATTTGTGCGTCTGCTCAATGCACATCTCTATGGCGTTTGCCGACCAATAGTGTCTGTACGTATGCGTGAATGTAATTAGCATATTTCATGGGAAGGGTCTATTCCGTCTAAGCAGAAAATGATGGTTTATGATCAGAAACAATCGCTAGTTGCTAGGCAACTACTTATCATGTGACACTCATAAAAGATCTTGAGTTAGTCATGAGTTTCTTGCTTTAGAAAGCTTCATAAATGCACGCATGAATGTGCCGCTATGTCATCAACTATTTAAAATTTCATCTTTTTGTGACTTCCTCAACCTCAATCTATGTTCACTCCTAAGATAAGAACCTTCTTAATAACTCTGAACAATTTTCTCTCAAAATCTGTTTGTCAAAATAAATATAAATTTACACGCAGTCCCAGCTTAAGATATTTCCCAGTAAGGATAACTCATGTCTGAGTTGAGACAAACAGATGTATCATAACAAATCCAAACATACGATTAATTCAAAATGACAGTTACTGACTCCAGGGCATTTTATTCCGAAAATTTGTTTATGAACCACAAGTCTAGGGATTTACTCACTAACAGTCTTCAAGACAGACTTGTCAGAATCTATCAGACTACATTTTCTTGAATTTGAGAGAGAGAGAGTTGTCCTCTCACCTCAGGGCAAGCTCAGTAATTTAATGTTAAAGACTGAAACTTTAAAGCCCCATCTCATAAAGCAGTCAAACACTGGCTAAGCACGGATAAGTCGTGCTTAGTAGAAATTGGTTCCCTGACACAATACCATAACTCAACATTGCAAATAACTGGTTCTCTGCTTCTTTTTGCTCAGCATATAATTTGCTTAAAGGTAGGGTCATAAATTGTTTTTTGTCAACGTAATGCTGATTTATAGGCAAAATTATAAACACACACTAAAAGTCACATGAGAAAGAGTCAGCTGAATACAGCATCTACTTGATGAGAAAACAGCAGAAAAACTGTCACAGTATTTTCACAAGAGCACTAACTCTATCCACATTTAGCGAGGTGACAGCGGGTACCAGAGGTGCATCTCTGGCTGCAGCATTCATGACTGGACACCAACCCACAACAAATCTGAGAAACGATTCATGCATAAATTGTTTCTCAGATTCAAATGTTTTTAGGGTGAAAAATTATCCAAACCATACTACTTCGAAGGGAATCCTTTCTCAAAACAGTTTAAACTATCAACAGCTGCAGTGCTTCTTACCAAGTACATGTAAGTTCTTATGGTCATTACCTTCTGGAGTATTTACCAATCAATGAGCATACCCTTAAGTTGTATTCTGTGCTCAACACCTTTATGAAGTTTGGCCAATAGCTGCCTACCAAAGCTTTTTGAGCTTATGATCACGAGCCTCTGCTTATTAAAGGGCATGTCAGCTCAAATTGTCTTTAAGCTCAATTAGCAAACAATGCCAGAGTGCATACAGCATTTCTCACATGACTGTCAACTGAGAAATATGATAACAACCAGAATTGTCTGCAGCTGTAAAGATCAAATTTTAGGCTGAAGACTTGTACGAGTTTGAAAATTGGTCATACATGTGGCTGATGACAGTTGACCAAGTTGGTTTCCTGCTTATCTTATGGTGGGGGGGGGGGGGGGGCAGTTGGGGGTTAGGTTGAGAGGGGTTCAAGCCAAGTTCAAGGGGTCCCTTGTACTAAGACCAGTCACCTGTCATCGCTAAAGCAATACCCCCTGGGTAACTCTGAAGTACCCTTGTCCTTTCTACAGCAGTACCAACTGCAAACATATGGAAGGTGTGAAAACTCTAATCATCTGTCAACTTAGGTTTATTAAAGAGTGATTTGGTGAACAAACTGAACAGTGTATGATTAGTGGACAACTTCTGAACGCTGAGAAAGTTCTAGGTGTTGGGTGATTCAAAGCAAACATGGCCGAGGTGTCAAGGTTGTGGATAAATTCGGAATCCTCAAATCAAGTCTTTTGTGAAATTTTATCATTTTCAAAAATGAAATTTTCTTCTACAAGCTACAAACTTCAAAGTTTATTTGTTGATCAGTCACGTTTATCAAATCATACAGACAAAAACATGGAAGGAAAAATAGTGGAAGACAAAAGCTCAGCTATACAGATTTAGTTGCCAGGGACACAGGAGTGCTTCCAGCTGATCTTCCAAACTTAATGAAGGATAAACAAGAGTGGGCAAATCTCAACATGATTCCGACCTCGATCGACTAGAGAGAGAAATATACATGCAAGGAGACCCCGTACGTTTTCTTTCAATTTACCCTGTTCAATCAAACTGGATACATACTTTCCCAATTTTTGCTTAAAACCTTGATCCTTGTACCTGGCAGACAGAGTACACCAAACCACCACAGTTCTTTTTGTTATAACTGATAACTTCTATAATGCAATGAACTTGCTGACTCATCCAGATCTAAGGCTTCTCACTGATGCCAGATGTAACCAAATCTTTTCTCCACTCTATCCAAAACGGATCAGTTAATTTAAGAAATTTCAACTTAAGTAAATTTGACTTGAACTGGTAATGAGGAGCAGATTTTAATTGACGAAGGACTAGATATGAAATTGCACAGACTTGGAAATCACTCATCGAGTCATTGTTTGGGGATTTCCTGTAAGAATAATCAACTGCGGTTGCTAATCTTGATCTAATTTACTGTTTGACGAGAGGTAGTCTGGTTACCTGGAGTAAAACTACGTAGAAATCGGTTGGAGAAGTCTGGAGGATGAACCAAGTAAAGGCATATGGTATGAATAAATGTAATTGTGATTGTTACTTATGTACATGCAGTAAATGTACAGTACATGTACACACAGGTACTCTGGTTTATGTTAATCATGTACTGATGTTTGTACACATGCTTGTAAAAGCCAGCACATGTAAATGTACATTACAAGAACCTTAACAATGTCAGCCAAATTTAGTCTCACCCTCCTCCCTTCCACCAAAACATAAATAAATAAACTAAAAAAATACAATTATGCCCTTGCCACCATCTCCCCGATGAACATTCGGGCAAAGTTCTCTGTAGCAATCCATCTAAAACAGTATTTTAAAAAGTCCTATCAACATGTCACATATATAGATCAATGTTCTACCTCAAGACATACTAAAGTTCTGTTCCATGATAACAATTTCCCCTGTAAACATTTCTGAACAGATTCCATTATGAGCCAATCCTTTCTCTGGAGAACAACACAAGGCCAAACATCTCAGAGTTACCAGGAACTTTGCCAAGTTGGTAGTCTTACTCCATTGGCAAGGAACACTCTAAAGAAAGTGCAATGATAAGCCTTTTGCATCTTTCGTACTTTCCATGATTCAAATCAATGTCAACAAAGTGGGGCCAGAGGGGCAAATAGTCTGGATCTTTACCATGTACTTCAGAGGCAGTACTATATTTGTATTAATGTAAATGGGTTACCTGACCAAAGATGGCCGAGTCGAGATAATATTTTGTGGGAGATTAGAGTGCCAAATTTTCTGTCAGGTGCCCAGGAGAATTTATAGAGTGCACAAAATGCCTTAAGTGTTGCTAAGGAGTATGAAACCTCAAAAAACAACGATGAAGCCATAGCAGAATAAAAATCTGATCTACTGTCAACCATTGAGACAATAGTGAAAAGTTTTCTATTCAAAGTCGGTAGGGTCACACGGCACAGTTCTAAGATCCATCTTAAGATGATCAGTGGAGATTGTCAAAACCATAATCCTGGGGTTTGATTGTAAAAAATTAAATGACAGTCCTAAGAATAGACACATGTTAAAGTTTTCATTGGTTTGTTGTCCTCTCGAACCAATGTCACATGCGGCTATTGCTGCCCTGCATCACAACTGTGGGAGTCAACTCATAAATTTGGAAATGCCGGTTGCCTTAAAAATGTGCACTACACTGTAAACACAAGAGGTAGTAACTCCCAAATGATAACACGGGGTGAATTGGGTCAGTAACTAGCCCTGAACTTCAATGTTGTTATATTTTAGTGGATTAACACACTGAACATACCACCATAAATGGAACATGTGAAGTTTGGAGACAAGCCAGACTTTTGTCTTTCATTTTTCCTCGAAAACATTTACATTGTTGACATCTGGGGGGTCTTTGAAATCACAAAAAAAACACCTGAGGAATCACAGGCTTGCTGCAAACTTCAGATAAAACAAGATTCTAAACCAGAGTGTTTGGTTTCTCTGCCAAGTATTTAATCGCTAGACAACTTTTGATGACTGTGCTGGGGCTGGATCATAAATCTACTGGTGGATAACTTTCTTCAAGTGAGTTTAAACAACCTTGTTTGGTACGACCGTTAGTAAACCACAAGTCTATTTTGATCTCCAGTTAAACGATCTACAGACGCAACCCACAATTCATAACGGATGTGTATTTGATAATCATGTGATTCTGGTGCCATGAACACGATGAAAGGTCTCTTCTCATGAGAAAATGTCACAAAAATAATCTTTAATACAAGCAAATCATCAGGTAAATTTGATTACAAGTTTCCTAATAGGCATCATTTGTTAATACGCCGTGTTTTCCCCAAAGGGAAACCAAACCTGATGCAGAATGAAGATTAAATGGAGGTTTACTACCCATTGATTGAGACTTACCTGTGGGGTTGACCAACATTTTCAGCATCCCTGGGGAGGAGGACCTTCCCACCGTACAGAGGGCTGGTGTTTTCCTTCCCATGATTCAACCTCGTTGACACACGTGGGGAGCTGCCAGGGGTCGAGTGCTGGCTTGAGATGCTCTCCGAGTCTGATGTACTGGATGTCGTCTGACTGAGGCTTTGGTGATGGTGACGTAAACGCTGACGATGCTTCCTCTAACGAAAGAACAAATATTACAATGAGTTTAACAAATATTCTTCCATTAATTTTACCCTAATATAAGTACACACTGTACGTGTTAGAGAAAAAACAATAGTACAATCAATTTTAGTGCCTTAGGCCTGGTTCATACTTCCTGCAAATGTGAATGCAATACAAATTTTAATGTCACAAATTCGGAATGAACAATTCGCAATAGTTGAGCTTTGCCCAACTCTTGCCAAACATTCGCAGTGAAAACAGAGCTGTGACATCAAATACGCTTTGCACAAAGAATTTGCAGGAAGTATAAGCCGGGCTTACGGCCTCAAAGTATATACGAAACCAACAAATAATTTATACAGAAATTACAAGCAGTATTATGCAGAATAAACAACTATTGTCCAGATTAAACAACTAAAATGCATCAAAAGTAAGATCAAAAGTTTTCTACTAACAATATAATAACACTTCTAAAATATATATATTTTGTTTTAACAAATTTGTGACTTGAACCACATATATATAGCTTCATGTTGTTTTAAAGGGTGTGTACAACATTGGTAACTGTCAAAGACCTGTATCCACACTTGATGTGACCCAACATAGACATGAAATAACAAACCTGTGAAAGTTTAAGCTCAATTGGTCATCGGAGTCATGAGAAAACACTGACAAATCCCATTATATGTTTTAACTTTTTTTCAAACATCAGATTTTTTCCTTCAGGATAAGTTTTACTCAATATCAAACTAATAACATCCGTTCAATTTGAAAAATCAATCTTTAAAATGTCGGTATGTGAGTAATAATAACATGAATATGGAGGTTTCAACATTCTTTTCTTAGTATAAAACTGAAATATGTCTACCTCCTACTATAATATCACCTTCTCTCGCACAAAATCTTGGCAGTGTACCCCCCTACTATTGATTCAGCCAAAAGCCAATTGTTGCCAATAGAAACTAAATCCAATTTTATCAGAAACCCCAAACCAATTTTAAATATTCCCAAATGGATACGGTAAGGCAGAGATAGGTGTCAGTCAAAACCTGTCAAACTTCTAGAAACACATCCATTGATTTATTCCCACTTCTATGATTTATGCTCTTGATTTAAGTTAAAACACCTCTCACTCCTCTTCCGTATCCAGTTTTGTTTTCCTCTCTTTTTTGGCAAACGAAATATTCCAGAAGGATATTTGGTGTTAAAGGCAAGGAACTGTAAGGGGAAAAAATCTGAAAAAGTTTAACTATTAAGAAGTTAATCCTAGGAAATATTTTCATCTGGAAAGTAAAATAACTAGGACTTTGTCTGAAATACTATAATTAGTTTTGATGTTTTCCTCCTTTAAACATGCAACTTTTATTCCTAACTGATGAAAAAATAACTTGAACATCGGTTAAAAAGTATAGACAACCAAACAACAGACAGACAAACTTTTACAAATATTTCACATTTTTGTGAAAGTGACTTTTTAGACAAATTTAATGAAATATTCATCGCTCGAGAGAATGTCCCCCCTCCCTTTAAAGTAACTTAGGTTGAAGGGAATGTTGAAAACTGTACAGGAAAGAGAGACAGACAGTACACAGGTTAAGCACTGCCCCTCCACTCAGTGACTCATGGCCAGTGATTGGGCAGGTAGCAGGATTATAACCACAGGTTCTCAGGTTGGGTTACATGCCTTCAGAATCTCTAGATTTCTTTCTTATGGGGGCGTGTTTTCTCTGCAAATAGGCCTACACCCTGGATTGGGCTAAAGCATTCAGGAGATGTGCCCTGGCTTGGAATTATATGATGGCCATGGCCTCTTCTGTTGCCCGTTGTCTTGGCCTTGGTGCCCCTTCCAAAGTTTCCCATAGAGTTTAAGATTTTCCAATGAAAGTGCTCTTTGCTTAATAAAAATGGCCTTGCCCTCTCGATGATGAAATTCTAGGCCTGTATGCCCACTGTGCAACTTGTCAAATTATAGAGGGCAGTATCCATATTTTGATATAACTGCAATCAACAATTTTTATGTTTCAATCAATTGCGTGATAGTACATGGAACTACCTACCAGATATTTGTATCATTTATTACTTAAAATGTTAGCACCAAATGTTGAAACTTTTGAAACTTTCAACCTTGTTTGCTAATTTTGGTGACAAATTAAAAGGTGCCCACATCAGCTGTCTAGAACAACATTTGTGTTCATTTGATAAATCCAGACATTTTAACTTTTAAAAAATTAAGATAATCGTAAAAAACTGCAATATCTGTGAAGTTTGAGCCTATCAGCAATGAAATACATGGTCCCCAAATGAAGTCACTGTCAGTTGGATAATGTGTAATACTTGATTAAAATTCCAAACCGATTTACACAGACTGACTCTGCAATGAAATAATGTTATTTGAAATAAAGTTGTTTCTGATAAATAAAAGTATTACAAATAAAATATTTTAAAAAGTACAACAAATAAAGTGACTTTACAAAAACTTTCAGAAAACTGCATGTATTCCAGTGGGAAACAATGTGGTTTACATCAGATTCCCTCGACTCACGTCAAGAAATAATGAAAGAATAGGAACATCCTGTCTGTCAATTTCTCCTAAATCCACAAAACCAAACGTCTTATCCACCCGCAATATCTAGGCATAGGTCAGTGACCTCCAGCATACCTGGTGGTTACCAGGACTTGGAGGTCATAGGTTAATCTGGTGAATGCATCAAACCAACTGGTACTTGTTGGTACTACTTCAAAAACAGTTGGCTCGATTCCTATTAATGTATTGTCGAAATATCAAAGGTGAAACAACACTTGTAATTTTTTTTTCTGAATTTATCTTATGCTTAAAAACAGACTTCCTACCAAATGTCAAAATATGTACGGTTTATAAGACAAATTGATTTAGAAGGTTATACTATGTTCCATAAGAAAAACTTTGTTTTCAAAGCTCTGTGAGTTTTCAAAGTCACTTTTTAGTCAAATATTTGTAAAAATCTAAAACAACAAGTACAGTTCAGTTACGCGGAATTCCATGGTAAACCAGTCCCATGCAAAAACAGCTGTGACTCTCAACCCCAAAGACTCAAGTTAGCAGGAGCCATAATTACTCGGTACCCACCACTATGATTGGTGTTCCGCTGTTGACCAGACTAACATATGGCTTCAGTTTCCAGTGTCTTTACAAACCCTCTAGGCTTTCCTTCTTCGTACTCTAACTCCAGGCCAATTCTCTCCCAACTTTAACTGAAAATTACTTCTTTATGATTTTCCTAATATGATTTGACAGCGTAGTCATAAAGCTGGAAGTAATCTGATGATCATAGGACGTGCTTAGTTTTGCCAGACAATGAATAATACAGATAAATTATTTCAGAGAGTTACCATTAAGTTCAAAAGATTTCTTTAACAATCACTTGGAGTTTATTCATACAAAACTGCTTTTGTCGAAGTTCTGATAACTACATATTGACAGTGTTACCTAGCCCTTTACGGGGCCCTATTTCATGGCTCTGCTCGCTGCCAAATTCTGCACTTGTGCGATCACCACTCTCTGCTTACAGGGCAAGCGCTGAAGTTCTGCGCTACCTCTGTAAGAGAAAAGTACCTAGTACCAGGGAGTATGCATAAACACAAGCGAAAATTCCCTGCTAACCTGTGAAACATGCTTGATGTAAGTGCGGAATTCCCCGCTTCTGTAAGTGCAGATTCCTTGCTTACAGTAAGCAGAGCCATGAAATTGGGAGCCAGGTGTTACTACAAACATGGGGGGCAGCCGTGTTTTTTTGCAGATGTCACCACCTTCCTGTCTTCATTTTCTGAGAGAAAATCACACTTGACAGAGAGATTAATTTTGTGTGACTTTCCTTGAAGGTTGTCTGGTGTGATTTGAACATCCTGTTTGGAATTCAGAGACAATTTGAGGAAATCCTTTCGTAACTTTCACTTAAAAATGTGAAAGTTTATCTAGAAACACTCTTTTAAAAATCGGGCTGAAGTCTCAGGTTATAACCTTCCCTCTGCTTGATTTCTCAAAGAGCTTAAAGATTTATCTTTAAGTGTGTATACATCTTAAATGCTGAGCAAAAAGTGATGTTACAAAACAAATCACTATGGTGATACTGACAACTCATCTTAAAAAGAATCATAAGATGAATCTCAGTGCTTTGTGAAATCAAGCCTTGTAGCACTATGTACAAGATGAAAGTTAATTTAAAATTCTGCACAGCAAGGGCACATCACGAATGGGCTTTAGCAAGTAATCTCCTATTCATGGAGTATAAATCCCCAAATGCACATATAGACTGCCAGACTAGGCCGCTTTTGCTGACTGTGGCTGTTGGCTGAATCATCAACATTCTTTATAAACCACTCGAGACCATTTAGCCACAGCCAATGCTATGGAACACATCTGAAATGGTGATGAAGTTGCAGGCCCCCATTCAAGGAAAGTTTTCCCCCTTGACCATCTTTACACCATGTAAGTTATTTGAAAGACAATCATGGAACAATGACTCGTCATTACCAGGAAATGAGGATATTAAAATAATCTTTGAAAAACATAAGACATGCTTTCAATTTAAGCAACAATTGTGTACAAAATGATTTGGTAAACTTTCGAGTTGGTCTACATCATCATGTAGTGTGCCTAGACTACAATGAATAGGTTTCTACAACCATGAATTATCTAAAGAGTTACCAGACTACAGACCTTAGTTACAGTGTAGCCATTTTGTCTTTTTCACATCTACACTAATGTGAAGAGCAACATAGTCTTATCCCAATATGGTATAATAGGAAACCATATTCATTATTGATATTGAAAACAGAAATCATTGCAAGGTCGGTCACAGCATGATAAAAGTCATGACCTTTCAACTGTAACGGTCATTTTGCACAATTTTCCATCCCTCCCAACTCCCACACCCATCTCTCCCAACCCAACCCCCCCCCCCAAAGAAAACAAACAAACCCAAGACAACAACAACAAACAAACAAACAAACAAACCCAAATACAACAATGATATTTCCCTCTTGTACGTACTTAATCTTAACAATGGCCAACAAAATAATTTCTAACCGTTCACCAGGGAAAATACATCGGACAATGTGTATACCTTTCTTGCGATGACCAGTTGAACGATACTTCCTGAGTTACGAAGGATGTCCACTACGTCCTTGTGAATCACAGAGATCAGGCTGTGACCGTTAATCATCAATATCTCATCACCCTTTTGAAGACGTCCATCCCTGTTGACCATTCGACAAAAGATATGGGATTAGGTCATGGAGACTAGGGTCACGAGGGAGGGAGAGATTCAGACACTGTTTGCAGTTACTTTTAAGAAATAGTAAAGCAATAGCCCAATGCACAAACAACATCTTAGAAATACACCCCAATATATCTTGGAGAACCGAGTATGGCTAAAGAATACACCAAGCTGCCTAGATGGATGCCATGCTGTACATGGAACTATGCCCGGTTTTTATATTTTTGTACGGCATTGCTTACAAATCAGCACACCGGTTCTGCGTGGACCGGTTCTGCTTGGACTTGGATTTCACCCATAATCATTTGCGCACCAATCTTGCACAACACAATTATGCTTACCAGTATGCAGTTACCAGCCAAGATACCACATCACATGTATCCCGCTGGTATCCTGCTCACTTCTGCTAAGCAGAACATTGTTGAGCACTATTTTGTGCTAAAGAAGCTCTATGAAATAAGTGGGCCCTGCTTAACATTCCGAACATTCTGCAGGAGAGCGTTGGATCTCTTTTTTCCCCCTTTAAACTGAATTAGGAGGAGTGCCGGGTTAAAAAGTGCTGATTTCATTTTGGGGATTGACTCATATTGTATTGTTTTTCTAAATCAAATGGAACTGTGACCACATGAGGAAAAACATATTAAACAAAATAACTGATTTCCTTTTTGTCTCTTGAAATGGCTCAACAGGTTGGTTTAGAAAACCTATTTACCCTTCGGTTGTGGAAGTGGGTGATAAAAAAAGACATTCTAGAAACAAGTGTCTGTTTTTGTTTACTAGTATTAGTAAGGTTGTGCACAAGATCAACTGTGTCTACAGGCAATGGCCACAGTATATTCTGCATGTCTTTAGCAATGTCATGGGTTCCAGCGTGAAGCAAGGACCAGTAATGGTTCTTGGGTTAAAAAGTTTTGCAATTTTAAAGGTAGCGTCACAGATTGGTTTTTGTCCCCAAAAATTTGCATTTATGACCTGGGAGAAGTGTTAGCTCTGAGAAGAACACTTGTGGTCTCAATGTTTCGACCAGTAATACCCAACGCATCTTCAGGGGAAGCAGAGTTTACTGTTTGAAACGTCGAGACCACACCGGTTCTTCTTAGAGTAGTCAACACTTCTCCCAAAAGAGTTTTTGAAACACGGGTGTACCCGCCAAAGTTTACTACTATAGTTTTTCTTATGATCCACACCCTACAAAGCTTCAAACATCACTTAGTCAGTGCCCAGTTCAACATTAGTTATATCAAAGAGCAAAGACTATGGTTTTATACAAGATGTCTGACAGTACTTCTTACCGTTCTGCTGGGCTACCCTCATCAATACCAGCCACAAAGATTCCAATATCTCCCTTCCTGGACCCCTTGCCACCTGCTATCTGGACCCCAAGTGTACCCTTGTTCTTCACCAAGTGGATTTTGACAACCTCTCGTTTCTGAAAATAGGAAAAGAATAAACAGGTATTCAACATCGGCATAAAATTAGTTTAATACAAAAATTGTAGTTTATGTCATTCCCCATAGTGTGGCAGAGGGTGTTCCCCCAAGTTTTCCCATTCTTTACCATAGCTCTATTCCTCTTGAACAGAAGAACCCCCTGAAATCCTCTAAAGCATAGTGTTAGCCAGAGGGGTGTCTGGGTGTCTTTTAGACACCCTGTTTTATCTGTCATTTACGTACATGTAAATGTACTTTAAGTGAACAATTTGGACACCCTGTTTTTAAATTTCCAGCAAATTTGGACACCCTTTTACCAAATCCTGGCTAAAACCTTGGTCTAAAGAATTCCTAAGATTCCCAGAACACAATGAAGACACAATATTGTTTGGGGAGGGGGGATTACACAATGCCACATATCGAGCAAATGTTGTAGTTTTAAGAAGGGTACCGACCAAGCTCTGTTTTTATGAAGGTTTGGCTGGTAACTTCTTTTTGCTGGGCCTAACAAGGGAAGTATTTTCATGCTAAGCTCCTTTAACTAAAGAACCCTTTTTACATGGTTTATCAGAATTCAAGCAGAAAGACCAACAAGTTCATTGACACTTTCTCCAAAAGCAGTTTATGCAAGCAGCCACTCTTTTCACTTAGCAGGACAACTTTGGGTTGTAAGCTTGTCTGCTTATAATAAAAGACAGCTCTACCTCAAGACTTTGGGTCCCCATCTGTGAAGACTCAACTCAGAAGCTTGTACTCATTGACCCAATAAAGGCACAGCTTGCAAACTTTTTATGACTACTTGCATAATTTACAGCATCAGATTCAGACCCGTGAAATTAATACTTCACAGTCTCCGAAACAAAAACGAAAAGCAGCCAAAGTTTTATTTAGAGTGGAGGAATTTATGAGATGTGGATACAAGGAGGGAAGTATGGAATGGGATAACACATCCTGAGGTGATTAAGATACGAGTTAGTTTTGGGAAGCCGAACAAAATTGAGTGAACAGTCATGAAGTTTGGTCACAAACGTATGTAGTAAAGATATTTCCTCCAGACTAACTACTGTGTTCAAACAGATCACTGGTTCACTGCCAAACGCTAGTTAAAACACCCGCGGACCAGTCAAAGTTCTGTCTAAGTGGTCCGGCTGGCTAATTCAGTGTTGAAAAGCATCCCTATTTATATGCAACATTGACTAGTGAAAAAGCTGACGAACTTAGTAATATGACAAGCTAACTAGTCCCACTGGCTAATCATAGGAAAAGTTAACACAAAACTGGACTGGAACGAAGTAAGGAACCAAGAAAGACAAACACTTTTAGTAAATCAGAATTTCTTTTTCTTTTCTTGAAATGGGTGAACAATTAAATCGTATGAACTGAGACAATGCTTGCCTTGATACATATTGCCATAAAGTACACCCACAATTTATTAGTAATGATCACTGCATAAGTTTGTTCAATGTTAACACATGTAAACGAACATCTCAATCTTTGAAACTTATACTTTGGTGCACGTATGGAGGTATAGACCTCCATGGTGTGAAATACATGTAAGTTGATCTTGTCAATTGTCTCACAGCAAGAATCGAGAAAAAATCATCAAGCAAAGATGACAGTAAATTCATCATGTTGAAAGGCAAATAGCATTCTGTTATTGAGGCAGCATGAAGTCAACCACCAATAAATCCTGCTTCCAACTTCAAACAAGAACTCCAGTACTCATGTATTTGTCTTTTGTCTGACTGCTATTACACAAGAGAGACTCCTGCACTTACATTTCTCTTGACCTCTGGGAGCATCTTGGACAGCACTGAGTCACTCCTGGACACCGTGACAGGCGGTGAGGTCTCTGAAACCTTCACTGTCTTAGACGGCAGTATCGGCTCATCTGTCGTTCCCGAGTCCACTAGGGGTGTATGGGTTGATGCTGGAGGCTGCCGGGGTGCGGGTCTCTTCATGCTGTAGGCCCTGTCACCACTGACCAGACTTCCCATGGTTTCCGCCTGGCTGCTTCCCGCCACTGATAACGAACTTCCAGCGGGAAGTGTCTTCACCCTGTTGGCTTTCATACCTTCCTCCTGGGAAACGGAGCTTGGATTTTGCGTGCCATCAACCAGCCCCTTGTTAGTTTGTTTCCCAGTATCCTGGGATATGTGACCATTACTTGGCTTTCCTTGTGGATAACCACTTAAGTATTGTCTGCCAGACAACTGGTTAGTTACCCCAGGCTCTACAGATACCTCCCTTTGAACTGCGGCAGGAGTAGACTGAGGGACACCTTGAGTTGGGCAGGTACCTGTTGCCGGGGGCGGGGGCGCTTTCCTTTTAGTCTTCCGTAAGATTGCCACGCAGAGTTTACCTGACCTCAGAGCACTGTCAAACAGGAATCTGTGAAGGGAAACCAAAACATTTGTAGTGATTTTGTTGGATGTCAGTCTGTGATACAAATACACCCGATGGGTGTTGCTATCAGGAGAGGGGAATGACCGAACCTTAAAGGCAAAGTACATGTACCTTTGGTTTTTGTTACAGTTCAATCGTTTTAATCCTATATAAATATAGATATATACAACAAAACTAACCTGTGAAAATTTCACTTCAAAGGGAGGTTACGTTTTTGAGATATTGCTGAAAATTCAGAGCGAATATGTCACACAATCTGAGAAACGTTTCTGACAGCACTGTTTCTCAGATTCAAATTTTGGGGCATGAAACTGATATCTTTTTACAAAACCACATGACTTCAAAGTAACATAATTCTCAAAATGCTTGATATTATTGAATGCTGATGCACTTCTATTAGAAGTGCACTAAAAGTTTGTTATTGCCATTATTTTTAAGAATAATTACCAAATGTATAAAAATAATAGCAAATAAGACACGAAAATAATGAAAACAAAACATGTTAGGCAACTACATGTTAACTACTTTTGGTATTGTCAAAGACCAGTATCCTCACTTGGGTTCTCCCAACATATGCATAAAACATAACTAACCTGTAAAAATTCAGGCTCAATTGTTAATTGAAGTTGCACGAAAAATGCCTTGTTGCATACATGTGCTTTGAAATGCCCGACTGAAGTCTTTTTCAGATTCAAATTTGTGGGTGAAAAATTATCTCTTTCTCTACATTACTTCCAAGTGGGCCGTTACTAACCATGTTTTATAATCCAGTGCCCTTTATAAAGTAAGTTTTTATTGTTACTAAATTGTGGAACAATTACCAAAAGTACACCCTGCCTTCAAGTGAAAAGCCAAGGGCTATATCATGTACAATTTATTGTATTGACAGTGATCCATAAAATCTGCATTCTTTCCACATTTCTTCTCAACAAACTATACACTTTTTCAAGTACATACATGTATGCTATGAGTAAATACATTTTTTCAACAACAGGTTATCTGCAGCATGCATACTGTAATATATTTTTAAAGTCTGAACAAAAAAAAATCATCAGGAGTGGAGCGGTCTGGTTAAAAGCAAAATACATAAATGCATAATTTAACACATTGTTTTGATAGGAAGAGAAACAAGTTTGCAAAGAAGCTGTCTACCACGTCTACCGCAAGTTAAAAAACTGATATAGGAATACATGTAGATGGATCACAAGTATTGGCAAATGATTTTCAAATTTCCTCTTTCCTAGATCAATGTCCTGTGACCTACTTTTGGTCTGTTCCACCTCATTTGAAAGATGATGTCTCAAGAAGGGGACTCAAGACCTCAATGCCAATTTGACTGTTTTTCTTTAATTTTTATTTTTTTTAAGAATACATATTCACACAGTATGATATCACAACTCTCTAGTGCTACAGCACCAGATCATACTGTATGTGATAAAATTTTGTCATTTCAGGGATAAAGACTACTATGACATAAAGCAGTGTGTGAACTCTGAGCTTTCTGAGCGATGCAGAAAGAAAAATTCCACAGGCACCCAGGGTGGGAAGTGAACCAATAATCTTCCACATTCTATGTTATATATCTTGGCTGATAACAGTAAATAAACAGGAAGTATTGTAATAATGATAATAATAATAGTAACTTCTTATATTCACTCCAAAATCCATCACTCAGTGAGCTCATGGCCCTCCAACATTATTACCCCAGGTCACTGGGCCATTTATTTCCATTCCTTAAAACCATCTCAGCTCCCTTGGGAGTATACAGCCTGCCAAATAGGTAGCGCACCAAGCTAAATCAAACAAGAACCATCTCTGCCCACACAGGCACCGACTTACTTAATTTTCGTTCTGTGTTTTTTCATTGTGACTCGGTGAGGTCAATTTCAAACAAATGAAGACTTGCAGCGTGATGATGTTTGAGCCAGTTTCTTATTGCTCAATTCAACTTTAAATTTGCTTAAAAAGCATACGGTTAAGACCATGCTAATACAATGCACAATAAGCATAACCAGCCAAACTGCTATGCACTGTTCAAGTACAATGTTTTGACTGGTTTTCTGCTAATTAGCTTTTTAAATCACAAACATTTTAGGTTGTTGTCATTTTTTTTTTCTAAAAATGAAAAACTGGATGACAGTGTTTGAGTGCATACCTTGTTCATGTATGGGAATTGTACACTCATCTGTAGAGCTTCACACTCTTACCATTACTCACCCTTAACTTATAATTATAATTATAAGACAAGACATTTATATACAGTGTAGTGCACATGAGCCTTTATGCACAACACAAAACATAAAAACAATGAAATATATAAAGCAATTTGTAAAAAAAAATATACATTCAAACAAATGAGTCTT
>JAUELU010000008.1:10818368-10833849 GCA_032357145.1 Evasterias troschelii
AACTGAAATCACTAAGGAGTGTATCAAGAATCATCGCAGCACAAAATGTAAAAAACATCCAAAAGGTAGATTAGTCTTCATCTAATTTTCTGGAGCTAATCAGTTTAATCTTTCTTTAATCCTCCAATTACTTGGTAAATGTTCAATCAATCAATTTAACTTTTTTTCTTTCTATGTTTGAGCGCGAAAATGTGGCTTACCTATATGTACAAGTTCCTTTTAAAAAATTGATCCACATTCTTTGCTCTTCTGTATTTAATGAAGTATCTCTAGCTTTCAGGCAAGGTCTAAAATGGTAAAGGTTATGGGTTCAAATCCCACACAAGTATTTTTCTTATTGTGTAGGAAAAAAATATATATTAACCGGACTTTGGGGGGGGGAAGTGCTCAACACACAAACACGCATCGTTGTATGAGTAAAACACAAATAATAAAAATCAAATGGTTGTAAACTAATAAAATTTTCCAATTTTTACCCAAATATTTTGTATGCAGTCAGCAAGAATAGACTTGACACAGTCTCGCCATCTCCCATGCCTTGTGAGACAGTCTCATTCCGGCCTCATCTCCTAGAATCATGGTTCTCTTACTCGTCATCAGGTGGAACGTCAACCAGACTGATTGACAAACTACTCAGGTGAGTACTTTCAAACCAAATGTGTTGTGATGTGAAACCCATTTTAGCACATTTAAAAACATTCATGACTTTTGGACTCAAAAGCAGCCTAGGCCTTTTTGCCTACAGGTGACCCTCAATCCTCCAATATCCTCCACTCCTATGTCACACTCCACAACAAATTGCTTGGACTTGCATAAGATTAGAATCCTGACCCAAAGCAATGTAGGCCTACAGCCCTCACTCCTTCTGATTCCTTCATTTTGGAAAGAGGATGTGGAAGGTTTTTGGATAGTAAGGGACTAAACAAATATAAGGCCGTATTCTAATTGTTTTTCTATAATGCTAGTTGGCAACTATACTATTGTGTGTGTGTATTAATGTATGCTTTACCCGTTTTTGTTAATTTTTAATTTCTTAACTTTGTAAATTTGAATGGTGTCAGCCTTTTGGTTGTTTTTTATTCAAATGAATAAACCATCAATAATAATAATAAGGCCGTATTTGAATTGTCGGCTACAGCTATGGCTATGACTGTTGCTAAGGGTGTTGCTAAGGACGTCCTAGACTTCAGGGTATGATGACACTGTGATCAAGCCAAAGCCACAGTCACAAATTTAAAAACTGCTTGTGATTGAATTAATTTGACATTTGACAAGCTGAAAATCTGTTTGTTTTTTTCTTCATTTTTTCTTAGTATTCCACATTATGACAAACTTTCTGAGCCCACTCAGTCTACTTCAGTCAACCAACTCCTACAAAACCTTGAAGAAGTATACAGCGGAAAGCCTGGCACTATCAGTAATCAGAATACAGCCATGAAGAGTGCTGAACAAGCAGAAGTGAAGACAGAAACACAGGCTACGCAACCAACTGTGGGTAAGAAACCGTTGAGTTTATTACAAACACATTTGATGGTATTTTGGCTGTCAGCGTTTTGTAGAATCAAAGTTGGTTTGTGGTTTTGTGATTTGGGGGTGTAACCCTACTTGGAGCCCCATTACTACAAATTGTTGCTTAGCAAATTACTGTGATTATGAATAAAGCTCAAGTAATAAGCCACAAGGGAAACAGACTGGGTAAATTAATTTTTATCTTTGGGTTGACCAAAGACAAATTGACTTTGAGTAGAATTTGAATCTGCGACCTCTGTTGTGCTGGTGCTCTACCAACTGAGCCAAAACAGGCAGGCCAAATCCTGCTCTTGTCAAATTTCCTTTGTTCAACCCAAAAAGGACTAAAGTTGTTACACACTAGTTACAGCAATATGAGTTGTAGGACATGTTGCTTGGTAACTCATTTCTGCTTAGCAATCTTTGCTCGTTTGCAAATTTTATGTGTGTTCCAGCTGTAGGATTTACGGGCCCACTTGCCTACAGGGGACTTCAATCCTCCAATATCTTCCTCTCCTATGTCACCTCACATGGACATGTTTTCACTTAGATGAGATTGGATCGCCTGACCCAGTGATAAGCAATTATTATTCGGCAGGGCTCGAAATTTACACTGGACCAGAGGCCAGTGATTTTAGCATCAAGCCAGATGAGTTGACTCTGACGGTCTTGTACTGTTGTTTTATTGAATGATAGAACCTCACTGTGTAATGAAATCTTTAACAAATAAAAAGTGGATGTTCAATTGCTGACTTAAAATCTGATAAATATCTTTCACTTCTGTTGAGCATCGAAGTATACTTTAATTACCAATATGAGAAAAATGAAATCAATCTTGTCTCAGATCTTGTCCAAATCAGAACAGTTTATATGTGTAAACTGTGTAGAACCCACTTTGATTTTGGTCTTTTAAAAAAGATTCCGGGCCAGTGACAATCTTGGCTACAAGCCCTGCGGTCTTGTGGGGGCCTTCAACCCTCACTCTTTCTGAATTATTCATTTTGGCAAAGAGCATAGAAGGATTTGGGAGGGTTAGTGTTAAATCATCATCATCATCATCATCAGGCTGTGTACATGGTGTACGTCCATTTTTAGATGAAGCCCTCCTCATGCAATTTCCATTCTCTTCTCCTTCTTCAGGGTTAAATCAAACCCTACCTAATGTTTTTGTTTTTGTGTTTCAAGATGCCTGTACTGCACGGCAGAGCCCTCGTCTCAAACGTAAGAAAAGTATGATCAACGTTGGTTTCCGCACGGAGAAAATCATGTCTAACAGTATCCGTATACAGACAACGAAGGAACCAAGCCCACAGAAGAAAGGAGAGAAAGAAAACAGGGTACCAGGCAGAGAGAAACCCAAAACATCAAACTTTGGTAAGAATTTCTTTTATATAAGGTTCTACAAGCAAATACTGACCAAAGCTGTCTTATTAATTGTTGTTTACCTCCTGCACTGACATCACACAGGGCGCATCGTGGCCGAGCGGATAAGAACACCGAACTCAAGCTCTGGTGTTTCTGATCAGCAGAGTGTGGGTTCGAGTCCCGGCTATGACACTTGTGTCCTTAAGCAAGACACTTGGGACTATAAGCCTTAGGTCCCATGTGTTGTGTAATGCACGTAAAAGAACCCAGTGCACATCGTAAGATAAGGTGTTCGCCCTGGTGTTACTGGTTTGATTGGCTGCATATTGCGCCACAGCACCTTGTAAACCATTACATGGTGCTATGTAAAGGAAAAGGTCTCACACTTCAACACGTAACTCCACCAGGGTTCGAAATTACCGGTCGCCCGGTCGCCAAATCCGAGTGAAAACAGCGGCAGGCGAGTCAAAACCCTTCCTTTACTAGCCCGCTGGGCGAGTCAAATAATTGTTCTTTTTTACAATAAATGAGGGTACGGTTGTAAAATCCCAAAGAATTTTTTTATTAAAGCTTTTAGTTTGATAAGTCTGGATATTTGCTAGATTTAATGTGGCCGCGATTGCGATCACGAACGGAATTGCGATTGTTCATTTTGGTATACAAACGTTAAACACCAATCAAAACACCATGCACATACTGCCGAGTATCCACACAACACGTGCATCGGCCCCACACATAACGTTCGGTCGCCCATCGGTACATGCATATAGCGCATACACAACACACAGTACTTGTACAACACACTCGGTCCAAAGTCCAAGCTAACCAACATTCCACACATTGTGATTGGCGATTGATGGCAGTTTGATAAATACCATATTCATAAGAGTTTGGCTAGACTTCAACGCAGTACACGTTCACGAACGGAGTAAATAATTGCCGCACAATGTACAGCACGCATGCATATTGTGTACAATACACAGCCTTGGATGAAGTCTAATCAAACATCGACAACTTTTGCCGATAGAGGGCGATGCAGGGCAAAGTTCATGGAATTATTTCTCAGTGTGCGTTGTCGAATGATCGTTGATTCGCGAAGATTTTATTGCAAACGAAGTTCAGAGCAACCGATCTTCAAATCGCGAATCAATGAAAATGGTTGTGATGATGGAAAAGGTATGATTTAGGACCGAAATTAAGGGATAAAATCATCCCAAAACACAATTTTGCAAACTTCACTTCCGTGTTTTTTTGACGTTTTGAAAATTGTGTGCTTCACATCAATACATGCGGGCTAGTGAAAAAACCTGCGGGCGATCAAAATTGTTGGTTGATTCGCCCGCCGGCTAGTGGAAAAAAAAGGTAAGGGGAACCCCTGTCCACATACCTTGTATGAAAAATACTGAGCGCTTTGAGACAGCCATCGAGAGTAGATAAAGCGCTATATAAGAACTGCGTCTTATTATTATTACTGTCTGCGTATGGTCTGCCTTTTCTGGAGTTGAATTCCGTGTAAAGATTTGGTGCACGTCTACCCACTAACACATCTCCTAGAGCACACTCTCTTCTCGTGTTTGAGTGCTGCGGCCTGGGCCTTGCAGTGGTTTTCCACTTAGTTTCCTAATGTTTTTTCCAATGTTGTATTCTCTTTGCCCCATTCTCTGAGTGCTTTGCAACTCTGGGAAAAGGCGCTTTATAAATGTTGTTATTGATTTTGTTATTATTGTCAGGTGAATTGGGTCAAAAGACCGAGTAGTTTTTCGTATACTGGATTTTAAATAGTGAAAAATTTACTTAATTTTCTCGTATTAATCCAATGTTTCCTCCAATAATTGTCATTTAGGAAGTATTCAAACACTATTTGTTGTGTTCCTTTTGTTTGTTTAGAATGTCCAAAGTTGAAATCAGAGGAAGATGTTATTGATTGTCTCCAAACCAACTATGAAAAAACTCTTAATGAGGTGAGTCCATATTTCCAGTCATACTCATTGCATTACTATCAGGAGTGTTCCTTACAAAAGAGAGTGAAAGAAACTTTGATGACCTTTAAAATAGAACAGTGTCTTTTTACAGGTGAGGTGCAAATTAAGGCGACAAGTACAAAGGCATGTTCTGAGAGACAAACCTGGTTATGCTGTAATTGTCACACTTTATGCACTTTTGTATTAATTTTAAACTTTAAATTTGTAATTTGTTTATTTAACTGACAATTGTTTTACTCTCAGGCCTCTTGTGGGATGCATTTTGTCCAATTCATGACAAGTATTGTCCTCTCGTACCTAAAAAGTGATCACTCCAATCCCACAGAAAGTGACGCAGTGGTGAGTTTTAATTTCATTCAAATACATCCTATAATTTTGTTTTTCAATTCAATTCAATTCAACTTGGTTTATTGTACAATTAACAAAAAAATTGAAAAAAGTTTGAATACTTAACATGTCTAGTTTAAAAAGATAACAATAAAATAAAAAAATTGTTTGGGATTTCAAATGTTTGTTTTGTGTATGACGAATGCAAAGTGAATTTTAATTGATCTACTTTCTAATTGTTATTTATGCATATTTTCCTGAAACTTTCGCTCAACCTTGACCATTGGCAAATCTAGAGAGTGGGTGGGTGTTTTGGAGTAGGGGTTGGGGGCGAATGGAAGGCCACCATAACAGTTTGCCATCAAATAAACAGGCTTCCTTTCTCATACCCTGGACCACCACTGGGTTTGTACTGTAAAGTAAGCCTTACAAGGCTTGATCAGATCTTAGTATCTACATCAATCCACTGTAGGAATTAATTGTTTAGAGCTAGATTGGGGCCTACTATGCAACAAGTGGCAACAGACAGCACAGGATGAAGTGAAATAGAGAATTGGTGAAGAGGCTTTCCTCCTGCAGTGGAGTGAAATAGGCTAGAAAGAAGAAGAAGATGCAACAAGTGACGACTATAATGTGTTACTTCTCTCATCTCCCCAGATGAAAGCCAGGGACATCCTGACCAAGACCTTACTAGTCTCCAGTAACCAGCTGCGAGAGAAATACCAATCCCTAACTGATGAACCAAGTAAGCTTCTAAGAGTACAGGAGACTGAGCTACAGGTCCTGCTGCGGCTGGAAATGGAGGCTATATCACCCACGGAGGTCACGCCAGGGAAGCAGAAGATTTCTGGGACTGATGATGGAGCTGGGAAGGAGGAGGACGGGAGAGGTGGAGAGGACAGCGATGAAGATGAAGGGCCAAAGCTGCCAGAGAATGTTCAAGCTTCAGTAGATGAGGTATGGGAATATTTACATTTACAGAACATTTATATTTTATTGTATAGACCATTTCGTCGGCTCAGTGCTATATTCGTAATGATCAAAAGTTCACTAAATGAAAAACTCATATAAATTTGAACAAATAAATCAAAATCAGCAAATAAATGTTTTACTTAAAAAATTAATTTTTCTTTTTGCCAAACAATTACTTTGATGACCACTCTTGAACAATACACCCCATTTACCAGGAGCTCCAAAATATGCAGAAGCAATATTATGAAACCCGTACAAATTGCGCTAATGACCTTATTGTCTTGAGCAGACGACTTATACTTTGTTTAATATACCATTTGTACAGAAGTTTACTATATTTGTTAATAAGTGTTGATATTGCGATTAAGATTAGTGAGTCAACCTCTTTCATAATTTCCATGTTTCCAGATTGTAAAATTTCTACGGACTGTTCCATTTCTTGCTGATCCAAATCGGTTAACTTCCTTCCTGTCTGAGACGCTTGTACAAAAGTAAGTTTCAAGATATACTAATAATTGTGTTATTGTAATACTAGAATATTTGTTCACCTTTCAATCTTAGTAGATTCTTTCTGTTTAGCCTATGAGAGACTCTGCTTGGGTCAAAGTTAGGGTTGTGAAGAAATGTTTCTTTTCCTAAACGGTTGAACGGAACTTGTGACTTATGGTTAGCGCTTAACTGTTTCTACCGATTCCAATCCAAACTCTTTCAACACTCTTTCGGGGATCCACCAGGTTTAGAAATAGAACTTTATACTAAATCTTAACACTCACAAAACTACAAACCACAGGTGTAGATGGTGTACAAAGCAAAGTGTGTAAACAAACTGTAGGGGATTGATAATAATTTATTACATTTTGAAGGGGATTAAGATAAGACAGTTCCACCAACAAAAGGGATTTCAACCATTCTCCCTAGATGGCATCTGGGGCTGCATTTTTAAGAAAAGGAAGGTCAATATTTTTTTTTTTTTTACTATCGGCTTCGGTTGGTTGTTGTTGTTTTTTTTTTCAATTTGGAAATAGATTTTAACATTGTGTTATAAATGGTTTAACGGTTAACCAGTTAAATGCTCCAACCCTATTTTGGCATGCACTACAGGTCATTTTGGTTGGTAAGCAGTTTGAAACAGCTAAATATTATGTTTAAAATAAAAAAGTTATTATTCCTAAAGACACTGATAAGGGTTTAATTATCATGCTCATTATTTCTTGTTTGTTTATATTTTTTTCCCATAAATAGCTATGCAGATTCCTTGCCCCACATTTTACGAGCCATCTATGACGACCTGATGCAGCCGATGCCATCCATCCTCCTCTCTCCAAGCAATGAGGAATCAATTTCATCAGTCCAGACACTCCCTCCTCCATCTTACAAATCATCTTCGTCTCACGGGTCTTTTGCTGAACCATCTGTCTCTAGCATTAGGTATGAGGTGTAGTTGATCTTCTTCATGGTTATGTCCGCTTAATGACTTCTTGTCAATCTAGACCCACCCTTCTCTAAGCCATGAAGTGGCAGTATCAAACCCTCCAGACCCTCCCTCCACCATCTTACAAAACATCTCCATCTCACAGGTCTTTTACTGAACCATCTGTCTCTAAGTAAAAGTTCATTCGCTCAACATCTTAGTCTCTTCTTAGTTTTTACTCTCCTCGGTCTAGATACAACTGACTGAAACTAAGATATATTGATAATAATATTAACAGCGCCATGAGTAATGTATTTTTGAATGTGCGCTTTATAAATCCATGTACTATTATTGTTATATTATAATAATGATGTTCTTGTTAACAGAACCAGGTCTCTCGTTCGTCATCCAAGCCTCGCTGACATGGGAACAAAAAGGGTTATCCCGATCCCATCAAGGAATGCTGCCAAGAAAAAGGTACGTCAAAGGCATTTTATTCTACAACTCTGTAATCATTATTTGAAATAAAAATGCCACTCTTGATAATTCTGGTTTATTATTTCAAACAGTTATTTTTACAATAAAAAGAAGACATATTTTATATCTTTTATTTTAAAGGAGCAGCCGAAGCAAAAGGTTGTGAAAGATGGTAAGTTATTTAAATTTATATTGTACCAGAAGTTATTTCTCTTTTTAATAAATATTTTTTAAATAAAGGTTGTTGGTGGGTGTATAAGTATGAATAAATGCATCTGTTTGGAAGGAGTAACGGTGTAAGCAAAACCATTTTCTTCCATGGATCTACTGGTAGTCATTGGTTATTTGGGAAAGTAAATCTGCAAACTTCTCATTCAGAACTGAACCACCAACTGCCATTTTGTAAATCCGATACTTTAGCCTCTGATAACAGACTTTCTTAGTGCATCCGTACTTGAGTCTGATTTATAATTTTTTTGGCCCTTAGTAAATAGCCTGAAATGTCTATAGCCTAAGCCATATTTTTTATTTCTGGTTCAGCTCTTTTACTCATTAAAGTTGTCCTTAAAAGTGCAAAATATCATCCCTGGATACGTAAATATGTTATTCAAGCTCATTGCAAGTTGGTTTCACAATTTGCAGTTAAGATGAAATAGAAACTGTTTGTGTATGATTTTATTTGTGTTTTACCCATTCACGGTTGTGTGTTAAACATTGTATACTTCGGTACTTATCCAAACCCTGTGAAAAAAGATCCTTGGGAACCTCACACTCGGTTGGGATTCGAACCCATGATCTTTGCCATTCTAGAGAAGATGTCTTACATCTAGACCACCAAATCCTTTGTTTAAATCCTATGTTTTAGCAGCAGGTACCGCAATGATTTTAAATGTATTGTAAATTTGCAAAAAAGTTAAATTCATTTTCACAGGACTCTGGAAAGTACTGAGTATAAAATGCTAAACACACAGCCCTGTATGGGTAAAACCAAATAATATTCGTTATCACTGATGGAAATTTAACATCTGTTAAGAAACATATAATTTGTTTATTCATTTTCATGCAACTTTTCAGATGTTCAGTTCCTCTTTTTTTCCTACTGTCATAAAAACTGTTTGAAAAGGTTTTGTGTGTTAGGTGGTTTTGTCTACTTTCACGATGACACATTTGCATGTCTGTTTCCTGATAGATGAGGCATCCAGTGCCAAAACTGTTCGTCGCAATCTCTTCATGGGAGGGGCTAAACAAAGCCCCAAAAAGGGAGGCAGTAAACTCCCGAGACGACAGAGTGTTGCAGTGATGCAGAATATTCATAACACAAGGTATGAGAAACCTTGGAATCCTAGTTTAGCCAGAAAAATAATTGAAATTGGGGTTGAACAAAGGAAAGTTTACTAGAGCGAAACTTGAATCTTTTACCTCCCGATAAACATGGTGGTGGTGCTCTACCAACTGAGCTATCTATCTAGCCCTATGTTGGCCGTGTCTATATTTTGCCAGTATTTTTGTTTGGGGTGCCAGTCAGAAGCCATTTAACCTGTAACTGCTGTGTAGCAATTGGGTCACATTATTGTTTGAGAGACATTTTGAAGACTGTTAACACCTTTCAAATAGTGTTGCTATTGTGGTTGTTTAACCTTAGAAATATAAGCAAGAAATCTTTATTGTGTTTGGTTTTTTTTAGGAGAAGTCCACGTAGACGCACCCCTAGGAAATCAGATGCTCCTTTAGTGTTGAAGACGCGGGTTGTCAAGGAAACACCAGGCAAGAAGCAAGTCCTGCAGGCAATGCTTAAGAAACAAGAACGCGCAAGGTAAGTTTTATTATTCATAGAGGTTGAACCATCTGACTCGGTTTACAGTAAAAAATATCCCAAAGTTTCTTTTTTCAATTTGAGAATTTGGTCTGAAAACAACAGCCAACTCTTAGAGTGGATGATGCCTGAGATCATCACACAATCAAATAGCTAGCATGCTGAGGTTTCAAGTTGATTTGCCTCTTACTGTAGTTCATCATTGTTTGTTTCAACCAGGACAATTTCCACAGCTGGTGGGGAGATGGTTGTGCCTCCAACCCCTTCATCAAGAGTTGTACAAGAATCACCGTTAAAATTTGTGCAAGGTTAGTGTATAGTATACAAATATTGACTGCTTCAGGAGCTTTGGTTAAAGCTACGACTTCCGAGGTTATTCCTGGAGCAGTTTATTTTCCCTCAGCGAAATTGACTGCTTTATTTTAAAAAAGACTGCTCCGTGGATAATTTTTTAAAATTTTGCATTTACACAATGGCATGTTAGATACAATCTACTTGGCGAATTGCTATGTATAAAACCTGTCTCAAGATACAACCTTGTTTTGTCATTGTTAACAATTTTTTTTAAAAATCAATCAATTAACTGAATATATTTTTCTAAAGCTGACAATTATGTACATTTAAACATTATTATTATTTTTTTTTAAACTCTTTTTATGAAGTTTCAAAGTAAAAAATAAAGCAAAGAAGTGCTCAATATATAAGACTAGTTTTACTAAAATTGCAAACAGCTGGGCCGAAGTTAACGGCACTTGTCAACCACAGCTTCCGCCCCAAGAAAAAAAGACAAGTGCAGAATTCCTTGGTATTCAAAGCCAAGTAATTGAGTCCTGGAGTCTAATAACTTTAACTCATAGTCTACCACTTCAATTCAATACGACATCCTTAATGACAGTAAATACAATTTGTATAAGGAAAAATGTATACAGTAGTTTCTAGCAGAATCCAATATACCATTTTTACAGTAAGTAAGGATAATATAAATAATTTTACGTGAAGAGCACACTTGACTGTAAAAAATTTTTGTTTTATTATATCAAATAAGTAAAGGATCTCTTATGGTTAATATTGCAGCATCAAATGTACGCCGTAGTCCTCGCATCAAGCCCAAGCATCCCGGCCATCGACGTAGCTTCTACTCTCTAAGCAGCTCAACTGATCTGAAACAGGCACGTGAACTTGCTTCAAGAATATCTGGCAAGACATCACCATTGCCGTCTTCAAACAAATCAACGAAGACTGCAAGTAGGAAGTCATTCTTGAGTGAGATCTTCAGTCCAGGGACTTTAAAGGGCATAACAGGACGTCCAATTGGGTTTGAATCCCCAAGTAAGAACATGCAATCCCAAGATGGGTTGGAGTCCCCCAGTAGGAATACACGTTCTCAAGTTGGTGTAGCACCACCTAAAGAATCCCTTACAAAAACTGATAGAGGAAGCAGCCCAGAACAGCTGAGTAAAGGAAAGGGACTGTTTAAAACACCCATCAGAACTCCTAGACGTATTAACTTTAACTCACCAGCAAAGAGCAGTTCTAGTTTGCCAAAACAAACTACTGGGTCTTCAAGTACAGATAGTGTCCCAATCAAGAATGAGGTCCAGGTGTTGAATCTTACTGAAGGCAAGTCAGTTGTCCCTCTGCGTTCATCACCCAATGACAAATCAAAACCTCCAAATGATGTCGGAGCTTCTCCTTCGTCAAAGGTCACTCTGAAGTCAAGTGGAAAAAATCAAGGTTCTGCACAATGTTTGAGCAAATCTCCTAATGATAAACAAGAGCGGTTACAAACTAAAAAGTCCCCTGTAACTGCCAAGTTTGAGCTAACTGTTGAGGGGAAAGACTCATCATTGGAAACACCTGAAAAATCCTCACAGAAAGAAACCGACATCCTAACTCCAAGTAGAAGAAGTTTAAGACTTCTGAAATCTCCTGAACAAACTCTTGATCCAGTAGTTCATCCTAATTCACAACCAACAGGAAATGACAATCCAACGATCAAGGCATCACCAGGAGATGAATATGTAATTACCCAAAATAACTTTCTTAAAATCTCCATGAGTAGAAAGCGTAAAATGACAGATAGAGGTCCCTCGCCGAAGTCTCAAGTAATCGTTAACACACCATCACCTCGCAAACGGACAAAGTCGATAACTCCGAGCTCCCTCCACAAGTGGCAGCGACGAAAGAAACCTAGGTATGAGTCACCAGAAAGATGCAACTTAACTCTTATCCAGAAGATAACACCACCCTCAATTAAACGCAAACAATCAAACACCACCCCTTCTCCATCACAGTCGCCAAAGTTTGGAAGAGTAACTCCACTGTCCAAACAACGATTAAAAGCACTCAGCTCCATCAAGAAACTAAAATCTGAAACGCCCGAGGATCTAAAACGGAAATGTACTAAACAGACTAAACTTGGAACAGTGTGTAAAGCAAATGTGAATCTTTTAACACTCATCACGGATTTGGACTCCCCGGAGATGCAAACACGTAGCCGCTCACGAGAAGACAACTCAAAATCGGCTGAGAAAGATACTCAATCCGTCCCACAAGAACTTGAGTCATTCACCTTCTTGGACACTCACTTAGATGACTCAGATGATGATGTGGACTTTCCAAAACTCGTCTCACCCCCTCGTAAATCTGCATCCAAGAGACCACACGAGGAGGCTTCAGATAGTGGAAATCCTCTCACCGTACCTCACAGACCATCCGAGTTGTCGGTAAGAAGCTCCGCTTCGGTTTTTCCTTCTGGAGAGGAAAGCTTCGTCTCAGGAGATGAGGTATTCCTGCAAGACTCGCCCCCATCCGGCTCAAAGAAACTACGAGTCACCACACCATTGACCACAGATGGACTATTTACATTAATGAACTCACCCATGGTGTCGCCAGCCACAGATAAGGTGCCCTTAAGAACCAGAGTGTCCTTCAACCACCCAACGAGTAAGTCCAAAACATTCCCACTTCCTGGATATCTTCATTTCTTGTCAAAATGCTCTTACATCTGTATTTGTGAAACAACTTTGCTGCTACTAATATCATCCATAGATTATCGTCTTCATTGGAATTTAAATACATCAATGTTTTGGGGAAAAGTAACTTCATACCCATCCCCTAGTGTTCAAAACACACCATGCAAACAACCTGTAGCAAAAATTCAGCAAATTAACTGGTTCCCTGTTTAGGGACAGTGAAAAACATGTTTTGTTTTGTCAGGGGTTTTATTCACAATCTAAGGCTGTGTCTGAGTTAGTGGCTATGGCTACAGCTTATCGCAGTCTAGAACAATCCTTAGAAACACTCAGTTGCCATATTCGGATACGGCCATATTCGGATACAGCCATTATACTGGCTTGACAACTGCTGCACTAAAACAAAACAGTGATTTTTTTCGTCTGGTTTTTATTTGCAGTCATTGGGTAGAAGGGGGAGGGGGTTTCTTCAAATGCTTATATCTAGCTGTTGGCTGTACTTCTATAAACTTTATAGTTAGTGAATGTGAAATTGAATATAATCAAATTCCCCCCCCCCCCAACCCTAATCAGTTATTACAAACTCTATATTATACCTTGACAAGTGAACCCCAAACAACTCTCATTGTCTATTTCACAAGAAAAGAGTTTCTGTTTTGGCAAAATGCAAAAGTGAGCTATTTAATTGATTTAAGGAATAATTCTTGGCTTGGATATGTTTTTTCTTTTTAAGGAATGGGAGGTCGGCAGCTTTATCCAACAGGGTCCCAATCCTCATCTGAATCTTTCAATCATAACATGGTCAAGAGGTCTTCATCTCTGGATATGAGACGTCTGAGTGGTAACAGTCCAGTAGGCAAGAGTGACAAGACCTGAGATTGAGATGGTGTTCACTCTGCATACAAAGAAACTGAAAGGCTGTTTACTAATGTAGGCGTAGTGCTATGAGGTCTGTATAATTCCACTTATGTTATTATTGAACCATCTTGGAAGGGGCGTGGGGGACTTTAGGATGCCAGGTGCCAGCAGACATGTAATGTTTGTTGAATGCTTACATAGCCCCGAGCATGGGCACATTTCTAAGAACACATTTACCTGTCAAGTCTGCTGCCACCTAGTGTTCCCAAAGTCTTCGATTAGTTAGACCATCATTTCACTCGTCCCCAGCGCCTTGCCTTAAAACCAAAGGTGCTGGGATGGGCAAACGTATCAAGCACGCTCATTGGTTAATGCTCAGTCCCATCATGCATCACACTCACATTGCACGTACTTCCTGAACAAGAATCTGTGCAAGCTGATTAGCCCATCCCAGCGGTCCTGGATAGGCCCGCTGGGGACGAGCGAAGACCATCATTTGCTCAGTAGTCCCTCTTGCATACGATATCACAATGTCAAACAGCGCCCTCATTAAGGTCAAAGGAACTCCTGTCATTGGCTGTGAGTTGACAGTGCATACAAACGGGCACATTTCCATTGTTTATTCTCAGCAATAGCAGCCTATGCAAGGTGTCTACTGAGATATGATGTTTTTTGTGCAGTGATGTTATTATATGAGTCTATCATTGGGGACAACAAACTATTTAAGTTTGGGCCTTGACTGATGGATAATCCTATAAAGCACTGTTAACACGTTGACTGCCGCCTACGAGTATATTCGTAGTAACAGGTGTAACGGATTCTGCCACTACGAGTATACTCGTAGAGAATGAAAGGCTTTTGTATAGTGAATTGAATACACTGGCATCACTGAGAACGCAACGTATACGCTTCTGGCAGTGGTGAGCACGCATCGTTAGAATTTGTATGCTACAACATGTTGACAAAATAAATGTTACCTATTTGGTATGCACGAATGCGCACCACACTGGGATGCTTGGCAAATGGGAACACCCCTTCAAATTTATGACCGTCAGTCAACGTGTTAAACTCAATGGTGTTGAAATCCCATGGAGTGTACAGCCATTTTATGAGCATAATTCACCATGTTCATCCATGACCGACAGCTGAATTCTCACTGGTCCATTTACCATCACGTGCCATGTTCTATTTTGGCTGTTTACCAAGCTAGCATGCTGATATTCATGCACAGGGTAAACACCCATGCGTAGTAGACTGTCGCATGTGTAACAGTCTACTATGCGTACTTAACGTAGAAATTGTTGAACTGTCACTCGCACACATGTGTTGTGGTATATTACCCAATGGCAAACATTGACATGAAAAGATGGTGGCACACAAATGTTGTGGTATATTACCCAATGGCAAACATTGACATGAAAAGATGGTGGCACACAAATGTCACGTTTCACCAAGCTCAATAATGCCTATAGAGAAGTACTAGGTGTAGTAAAACAAATAAAACTTTGTTTATTTTGGGTTGACAGTTGACATTAGGTCCCCTCGGTGTTGACAGTTGACAAACTAAGTTCCTCAGCTTCACCTCGGGAACTAGTTTGTCAACTTCCAATACCTGGTAAATAACTATTATCAACTGTCTAACCTCGAACCATGTTAAATTTGTATAACTAATCAACTTCATGCACTGAACAGTAATGACTCTAAATGGATGCTTCATTAACTCTTTCGCTACGGCGAGCCGCTCACAGCGGCTCACAGAAATGTCCCGTTCCCTACGGAAAGCCGCTCACAG
>JAUELU010000008.1:10837709-10849521 GCA_032357145.1 Evasterias troschelii
AAATTAACGTGGGCTGGAGAGGGATGATTCAAAAGAGGGCGCTATCAAAAGAAGTTTGTACACAGTTCTCCATATGGTGGGACAGAATCTCCGGGGGACAGAATCTCCGTCCACACAGGAATTCGAAGAACACATAATCACTCAAAGGATCTAGAATACAGCTGAGAAACGTATCCGACAGTAACGTTTCTCAGAATCAATTAATTCAGAATCTGTTTACATTCTAATACTTTAAATTACTTCGAATCAAACTGTTTCTCTCAAAATGATGCTTTGTAACCAAACTTATAAGGACCCATCCACATCACACGATTGAGTAAAAGCCGTCAATATAAAAATTTTGTCAACTGTACAGGCGAAGGCTTTATGCAAAAAAGTAAGTGTAGTTTACAAAAATGAAATAAAAATAAAATCAGTTGAGGTTGGGCTCCGGACCCCCGGACACACCCCCCACCCCCCCACCTCCCCAATAATGAGTTTCATGTCAAATCCTGAGCTACAAACCTATACAACTTTCGGTCTCTCTCAACACGAATTAAGAGATGACATTCTGCATCAACAACCCATGGAGGAAAGACTTTCTTTCAATCATGATCAAAAGATTTGGACCAGTAGGATCGTTGAACAAAATCAAAAGACTTCTCCGAGGCCGGTGTCATAGGGAAATCTGTCCCCGGGAAATTAACATGGGCTGAAGGAGGATGATTCGAAAGAGGGCGCCATCAGAAGAAGTTTGTACACAGTTCGCCGTATTATGAGGAGACTATAATCTCCCGCCACAAGGGAAATTTATTTCAAATGCATTCTTTTAGACACAATCCAGGTACTAAAACAGTACTATCATTAAACAAAATACAAACGGATTGAATGATATTTTTGTTGCGATTGGCACAAGACTTGTCCACGCTTGAAAAGGTCTAACTGTTCAGGCTTTATACACGCAGATGAGGGAGCCCTCCCCAAAACATGCTAACACAGACTGCTGTAGTGTGGGGGAAATTCATACACAGCAAGAAGAAAACAAAAAGACCACATCAAGTAAAAATAGTTATTATTCAGTATGATAAATTGTGCTTTTGTGTCTGTATAATGATTTGTTGTGCAAATCGACCCCTCATAAACCAGAGTCCTCACAACATGGAATATGTCTTTGTTATTTGTTACTACTTCGCCCCTCGAATAAAATAGAATCGCCCTAATTAGTAGAGCGAACAAGTGGTGGATGACCTTGAGCGCATGCGCCAGTCGATGAAGTTCAAAATGGCAGCGGACAGGTACGTACTAATTTGGTGCATAACTTACCGTCTGCTGCGTACGGTTTATTAATGTCATTAACATCTTCAAAGGAAGTTTCGCAAATGGCGTACAGACGTCCTTGTGTGGAAGTTGACTTCTCTAAATGAACTTTCTTAATTTGTTGTCAGGTCGCCCGAGAAGCTGTCGCCGCTGCGGAGTCTGAGCAGTTTCAAAACCGAAATACCGGTGTCGATGACTATGGAAGATACCACAACAAAACACAATGCCAAATCGTAAGTACACTGTGTATTTGTCAGTTTGAGTGTGTGTCATTGTTTGTCATGCACACGGTGGCAGAATTCCTCTGTTGTATGTTGTTGTTAATGTTACCATTTGCATTGTTACACTGTTCTACTTTGGGAAGATGTTTATTATTTAAAATAAATGTTGTAAAATGTTAGTAATGGCTACTAATGTTTTTGATTATAATTTGATTCAATGATTGTCAAAATGTCACGTTCGTATTTTGTTATAAATATAAAAAATTAATACAAATAACGACAAAATTACAAACATACAAAAATAAATGAGAATTGAGACCATTTTACTGTGATATAGAACTTATAATCCCTTTGTGCATCTTTTAAAGAAATTTTCTGAAACCAGAGCCAGAGAGGGCCACAACAAAGTATAACAATAGTTGAACCGTAGATAGAGGAAGGACATGGTTGAACTAAGACTAAAACTACAACAGTAGACTCAGTAAGCTCAGCTGTAACTGTTGTACTTAGTCACTTTATAGTGTAACTATTAATATATTTTATAAGGGAATACTGTGTATTTTATTCCTCCTTCTTGATTAATCCAAAACACAGTTCTTCTTATCATCACAATGACGTCTTGCCCTTTTGTCTTTGTTGAAAGTGTGTGTTGTTAAAATGAATTACATTAAAAGCAAGTCACCTCTTTTGTTGAGCGACATGTAAGTTAGTTATGATCATTCTCTTATACCAAATAGAAATAATACTAACACTACTTTGAGTACTAGTATTTGTGTACTAGTACTTTTATTAGTACTCTGAACTGGTGTGTCATGGCGGAACAGTTAAATAGCGCATTGGACTCAAGCTGTGGGTTTGTTGGTTTTAAAAAAATGTCAATTCGATTTACATGGTATATTAGTTTTTACTACATTATTGGTAAAAATCCACAGGAATTTTACTCGATTGGGATTGGGATTCAAACCCGTGACCTTTGCCATTCTAGAGCAGATGTCTCACCACTAGACCACCAGGATTGCCTAGTAGCTAGTAAGCTAGGCAGTTCTATGTTAGTACACAGTCATTCTGACAGGCACTTTGATTATGCAGACTGCTGATGATATTTAGGCCTATTAAATGTATACAGTGAGTGTGCATCTAGCTAATCAGATGTTTATACAGTAAGTATATTGACTCATTGACTCAAGGATGATTACCTCATGTTTTTATTTTTTGAGGGAAGGGGCTTGGAACATCAAGGGGGCTGCTGTCTTTCCAAGTTAGAAAAGAGATTTCTTTTATTTTTATGGTGGGTCAATTTTTTAGGACATGTACATGCATCATATAGCCATGCCAGACACACAAACACACTCTACTCCAACCAAGGGAATTTGTCCTTTGTTGTACAGGGTACTTATGTCATTATGATGAGGCAAATAAAAGTTTGTACTGCATTATCTGGAACAGTTCACTTCAAAGGGGAACCAAGACTGTGACCAGTGGCATAGAGGCCTTTACCTCACAGGCCTACATGTGCAAACATGTCTTATTGTTTTGTACACTATTAACTACAGCTCAATGTTGTGGATATGTGTATCTTAATTCATGTAGTACAGTGTTGTTTTTCAACTTTGCACACATGTTTGTCAGGGCATGAATTTTATCCAAAATCTCCACTAGATCTTCAAGGTTGGGGCCTGTAGCAAACTTGTTACTATCTACCAATAAGGTACTCAAGGCACCTGACCATTTAAGAGAAACACTTTTAATTCAGCACTTTCACTGACTGTTTGATGATTTGAATTGAAGATAAAACAATTTAAAAAACCACTTTCACTGGACAAACATTATTTTTATGAGCACAATTTTGTGTGCCTTCTTTTACATATTTGCTAATATTTTAAGTTACATGGATAGTAAATTAATGAGAAGTTCAAGTAAGTTTAGAGAACATCAATTGGTAAAAATCTTCACAATGTTTGGGAAAAATGCTAGACTCTGACTTGTTTGTTTGGCTGTGGGGGTGGGGGTATTCTTGTCCAGTGCTAAACTGACTGGATTGTGGCCAGTGCGGTCTAGTGGATACTATGCACTTTCCAGCATACATGTAGTAACAAAACCGACAGTCTCTACTGTGATTAGCTCTCAACATTTCAGTTTAAATGCATGTGTGGTGGTTAAATAAACAGTTTCCCTGAAACCAAGTAACCTTGAAGAGTATTAACATATATTTTCACCCTTTCAGAGGTAACAAAAGATAACGATTATGTACTACAAGAAGCATACAATCCCAGACATGCTAAAAGCACTAAAAGCTTTCTGTATCACTCTGCGATAATAATTCTTAATTTGTTCATTTTATTTAGTCAAATTTGTAAAGGGGTTACTTTTGTGTGCGTAGATCAAAACTACACACACTGTACTGAGATTATTTGCCCAGTACAGAGAAATCTGTCTTGCTAAAACAGCTCACTAGCAAAAATGGCATATGATCAGTTAACCGAATTCTTGACTTTTATTGTAATGCACTCATCTTGTTTTTCTTGTGTTCAAATCAGTATAAAACCAAACTGAGGTTGGAAGGACAAAATAATTGGGTTCCGATTTGATTTTTTGGGGCTAAAGTCCTTCACTACTAGAGAACAAGATAGAGATATACTGTAGCCATCACATGATGAAGGTCTGCAAACCTTCATTATCGTGTGGTCTGCTTTTTTCCAAGTATTCAAATTTTAAGAAGGATGTGTCTGAATACACCGATCCATTAAGCCACGCCCATTTCTCATTGACCAATCACAACCGCGAAATCTGATCACCATTTGAGCCGTTTGGTGATCTTTGCACTATGGTGATTGGGTTTCGCGGCTGTGATTGGTCAACTCGTAAGGAGGCGGGGCTTAATGGATCGATCTATTGGCTGCTTTGGCTGCAGCTGTTGCTAAGGCTGTTGCTTCAATGCATGTTGAAATGGTGATCCAGCCAGAGCCGTAGCCATAGCCACCAGTTCGGAGTCTTCTGACACAGCCTATATTGTTACCAGACTGAGGCTGCAAGAGGGGGAATTAGTCTGGCCACTTCTTGGTGTGTAAATTGTAAACATCGGGTCTTGCTCTACATTTCTACAACGATGCATACTTACTATGTAATGCATTCACTGTAGCTAAACAAAGGGCACCACTCAAAAGCGTTTCATTTAGTTTACTGTCTTTTGTAACTTCTCTGAAATTCCAGGCTAGTTTCTTCTGAACTTTATGAGCATTTGAAACAACTTCCTGTTGTGACCACGTTCATGAGGTGCTAAGTCCGTGAATAAAAAACCAGTAGTTTGGCCTTTTTCCTGCCACCAACCAATACTTCAAATGCAGGAAGTAATTCATTCAGTGGTTTTGTATTGTGACAGCTAAAAGATTGATACAGGAAGTTGTTCAAGGTGTGATTTATTTCACAAGGAATGATGATAATACCTGATCATGCTGATAAGCTCTTTTTACATGTAGCATCTGGATGAAGATCTTAGTACATTGATTGAGTCGCATAATGTCTTGCACTGCTCATCCCTGTGTATCATTGCTATCCCCTACAATTTGTAAATTAAAGTCACTGCCATGACTCCCCCCCTCCAAAAAAAAAAAATACAAATTTTTTAAGAAATAATATTAAATAAAAATGAATAGAATAGATAAATGAAATAAACAAATAATAATAAAAAAATTTTTTAAATATATGTATTTTAGTAGATTTATTTGTGGTTTACTTATTTATTTATTTCATACTTCTGAATTCAGACTTTTTGAAATCTGCCTGGTAAACAAAAAATTGCTGTATTTTTCACCAGAAAAAACAAGTTGTGCTCTTTGCTCTACTTCTGTAGCACTGAAGGCACTGTTCCCTAAAGCTCCTATGTGTAGGAATCTATAACTCCAGGGGTTATCAAAAGATTGAAATGCCATCATTTCAATGAACCTCCTAAGATCTGGATCAAAGTTACAGACTTGTTGTCAGCAACGACTCTCACCCGTGAGCTTACTGCTCTGTGCTTACATTTGTACATTTAGATGTTACAAGCAACCCCCAGGCATGCCAGGGAAGATTAACACATCCTTTGCGATTGTTGACGTATCAACATTAACGATCTACACGTACGTTAAGAATAATTCTCATGCCAGAATCAATTTGCAACATGGTATACCCATGGAGGATTCCTACCTCCATGGTATGTACCTAAACGTTGCTTGCAGCACTCAGTGGCTTTCAATAGTTACTTATGCCATTAATCATTTTGGGTAATATTTAATTAAATTGTTGACAAAGAAAAACACATCAATGGGCTGTCAGTGTCAGCACTGAGCGCAATAATTACAAGATATTGCATTTGAAAAGCTTTTCAGTTTTGAGAAAACAAGTTTTTGTTTCTCTTTATTGTGCAAATGAATGCATTCCAAAATCTGCACAAACTGCTCAATGTTTTAACCTTCAGTTTTGAATGTAATACATGTATTGCTGTGAAGGGAATAACTTGGGTTCAGTCAGTATTTGAAAGTCCAATACATAATTTTCATGAATTTCATAACATTTGTTTAGCATCTTGTATTTCAGGAAGTGCCTGTTAAGTTGAGTTTATTGGTGATATATTTTCCTCAAGGTAGTTGTTTGTCAAAGATAAATATGAAGTTTGTTAGGAAATATTTATCTGATATATTTTATTACTTGTTGCTGGTTTGTAGCCATTGTAGACGTTCATTCATGTAAGGCCCTTCTTATCATTACAAATATGAAACTGCAAATAATGACCTCGTGTTGTAGCACTGAGCCGACATAGTATTGTTAGTCTCATTGGCTCAGGCTTGTAATTCATGCGTGTACTGCCAATAATCACCCAGAATGAGGCAAACCTTACTTCTCGCTGCAAACAGAAAGTAAAACAAAGCACTGCACTTTTAGATCTCAGAAGAAATTCTTATTTCCAGTGAGAGCCATCATCAAGGCCCTCTGTGGAGTTGTTGTTTCTCATGGCAGCTAGACAACCCTAGATTTCACCACCACTTATCGTCAACAAGGCTGGCTATATTTTGAGCATACAAACTCTGTACTTTGGTATGCCTCCTTTGGATCCTATCCTCTTAATGACTGCCCAGTAGAGATCCTGTGTATCTCTCTCTCATCCTAGAGGTAGATTGCCAATGGAAATTCAAAACCCATAGGAGAAAAACAAGTTGAACTAGACTGACAATGATTTACATGTACATCATGAGCCGTGTAAGTTGAATACGTATTACAAGACAGAATGCTAAGGAGCCACTGTTAACTAAACACCTGACTGTCTGAGACTTTAATAAGCTGCTTCGTGGAAAACAGTGCTCACCAAACGTATCTGCTGAACCCAAATGACTTCAACTAATTAAGTTATTATTTCAACTCTACCTGACTGCAATACCAACCACTAAAAATACATTACATAAGTTAGAACTATTTGTGACAAGATAATAATATCATCTGCTTACGTTTTGTTGTCTGCCATTTTAAAAACCACCCCCTAACACTGTCAGAAATTGTTTGCCAATGGTTGCAAACGGTCGCCAACATTGATGGCGCACAACCGATTCCACTTAAAATTGATGGCAATTGTTTGCAAATGGTGGCAACGTTTGCGTCAGTGGAACACACCCCCGTTTTTCTAAATGTACTTGGTAAATTTTCATAAAGCCTTCCATCGCTGAACTTTACACTGGACTGCAGGCCTGAGGCCAGTGCATTTAGTGTTGGGCCAGTAAAAACTCACTATTGGATAAGTCTAGCAGTCCTGTGTACAGTGTTTTTCAATTAAATAATAATGCATCAACGGTATAATATCTTAAAAACTAGACAAAATTTAATGATTTTATCATGTTCAAATGTTAACTTTGAATCTGATTTAAACACTTTTCCATTCTGTTGATTAGCAAAGGGTACTTACCCTAAAAACAAAGATAATTTTTCTCTCAGTGCTTACAAGTTCAGGTATAAACAGTTAGCACGTTGAATGATTTGGAAAGATTGTTCTCATTTTAATTCTGGTCTTTAAAAAAGAAAAAAGGGTCCAGTATTTTTTTTTTGAGCTACAAGCCATGTGTGGTGGTTTTTTGGATTATCCCACCAAATTCAAGCCCTGCCTTTAATTAAGCACAAAAACGATCTTGTTCATCTGAAAATGGTTACCAGCCCAAATGCAGTGTTTTCAATTGCACATGTACCTGGTCCCCGTAATTGCTTTAAATAGAATTTTATAAAAATGATTCAAGAGCTTGCTGAATGCTGATGACTGGCACTGTGTTGTTGATCACATTGATGAGGCAGTCGGTGTTCAGTGGTCACTGTGGCTACCTACGTACACACACACTTAACATAGATCTATACATCATACTCCCAGCATTCACATGCAGAGACCAGACTCGTGTTCTCGTACTCGTACATTGTACATACTGTATCATTGAATCCAGTCTGTAAACATTTTGTCTGCAAGTTGCATTTAAGCGACAACCATGTAGGCGAGATGGTGACTAATATTTAACAGATCAAACCCAAGACAACTTCATCAATTCAAGAGAGAGAGCTTCCTGCTATTCATTATAATTTATATTCCGTTGCTGATCACGAGCACCTGGGTTGGCGTTCACACATCGCGTGTTGACACAATGGGTGTGGGTTTCAGTATGAGTGTTTGACAGTTAGGATTGTTGGAGGAAAAAAAATGGGGAAATTTTCTCGGCAAGAATCTAGCAGGAAAAGGTAAGAGGAAAATTGTTATTTTCTGTTTCATCGCATTGGCTGATGGTTACAGCAGTTGTTTAGTTTGCCTGAATGTTGTGTTTTGTGCACGCCGTGATATTTTAGGGACTACATCATCGGTTGCTGGACAAGTAAATTTATACTGTACAACAAACACATCAAACCAACCTGTGGATATTTAATCAAGTAACCAAAAGGGAAACTGACCGGGTTTGGGTTAAACAAAGAAAAATTTGCTTGAGCAGGACTTGAACCTGTACCTCAGTAATAACGTGCGGGCACTCTAATCAACTGAGCTATCTAGCCCTAATTTTGGCGATCTCCCTATTTTGTCAATATCTTTATTTAGGGGTGCCGTTTAGAACGTTAAGTGGCTTCTGATTGGCACCCCGACCAAAGAAAGTGACAAAATTAGGGAGACCACCAACATAGGTCTGGATAGCTTAGTTGGTAGAGCGCCGGCGTGTTAGTTTTTAGGTCCTAGGTTTAAGTCCTGCTCTAGTCAATTCTTCTCTGTTCAACCCCAAATTATTTAAAATTTACCCAGTCAGTTTCCCCTTGTGGTATGGCCTACTACTTGAAATTTAATCAAATAGCTTGGTTGGACACGTTTACAGTTTAAGTTTTAGCAGGGATTTTAATACAGTTGTATTTCGGGTCTTCCTGCGCGCTTTCTTGACTTTGACCCCTTTCAAAACCACTGCTTTGGCTTCAGCTCCGGCTTAGGCTCTGGCTTAAACTTTGTCGGCTTGTTTGAAGCCAAGTACCAAAAGCACACGTTTACAAATTTCCTGGCAGGCCCTAAGCCGGAGCCTAAGACGTACACGTAGCTGTGGTTTCAAAAAGACGCGTGACAATATTTCAGACAATTCTCTGGAGAATTGGCTTCAGTAAGCTTTCTAATCAGTGAACTTCCAAATTTAAAGCTAAATCAATTTTCACTCTGATGATAAATATTACTAATAGATAGATATTATCTTTATTTTTTATTTTGTTAGTTCATTAGGAAACAGAAGTCAGTCCTTGGCATCCTTGTTGAACATTCCAAATACATGATTTGTCACATTATTCTGTGTATGTATATTAGCATTCCTCCCTCTCTGTCAATGATAATGAAAATAACTTGCTTGTTTCTAGTAATATGAACTATTGAATGACTGTACAATTTAGGTCAATCATGACATGGAAACTGGACTGCGTAAGTCTCGCCTCTTTCCAAAAGATTGGCTCGTTTTAAGTGCATTTTGGTTTCCTTCCCATGTTTTAGCAAGGTACGTTGGAAAACAAGTGTACATATATTTTTAAGTAAACAGTGTAACAAGGATTCTGGGCAGTAACCTCTACAGACAAATTAATATTACCCTTTTATTTTGTAATATTTAAACAAACAGTTTAACTAGCAGTGAGCAGGGTTACACAGGGCACTACATGTTGGCAACTTGTTGATAAATCGGACTTGTTTCTTCTTGTTAGTGTCATGTGCATGGTTGACTTTTATAGAGCTTTAGTGGGACTGCAAGGTTTTTATGATGGCTCCTTTGAGCTAATTGAATGATCGGATGATAATAGATGGCGTTGTTGATTGGTGCATGGTTTTATAAACAAACGATGGTTGGTTTGCACACTAACCTCAGTTTCTTTATCGTTTTTGGAAACAGCAGTATACATTGTGTACATGTACTTATCACACTAGCACAACTAGCGAGTCCATTCCCATTAATTAAAACCCAAGTATGAGGACGACATTCTTTGATGCTATTTTTCTGAGAAAAATGAACACTCAATACTAGGTGTGATGCTAACAACCTTGCTCCCAAGCCAGGGGCTGTAGTTTCTCCAAGGAAATGGCTATTCCCAAGGAAAAGGTGAAAAGGTCAACTAAATTTTTCCGGGAACTTAGCAGGAACTTTTTTTGTAATAACGAGGCTACTTTGTTAATGTATCAAAGGGGTTAACTTTATTTCCATTGTGTAGGCCAATATCATGCAAGCAGATTTAGCAAAATAATTTTTTGCAATAACAATTTGCAGGTATAGTTAGATCTAAGGGGGAGAAGACTTTGTTATTGGTGGTGGGGCTCTTGGGGCCTCTTTGTTTAAAGAGGAAGGACAATTTCTGTTGGTTTAAAGCAAAGATTGTATAGCGACGCTGGGTGTGCAAGATGGGCATCTTGAGCTGAAGTGTGAAGTACACGTACATGTATATACAGTGGATGCCATTCCAGCAAGCAACTCTTTTGATGCACAAATAGACCCATTGCACAACGCGAAGCGCACTTGAACGCACGTCTCTTGTCTGCCATTTTGGTTGTCAAAATGTGCACAAAAGGATGGTACATGTACAAGTGTTTACATACACGTTGTGCAATTGGTCTATAGAGTGCAGATAATGAGCAATGCTACTGATGCTATAACATTACAAGACATTTGCTTACACTAAATGGCACCCATGCCTTTACTTCACATTCTAACAATAGACATGATAGATAGAGCTCAAGTTGCCCATCTTACTCCTTTGGGCACTACACATTCTTTGGTTAAAAGACACAAATACTATTTTTAGATTTTTAACTACATGTACATATGTACAGTACATGTAAGTGAGAGCATTTCAAGTGGTAACCTGGGAACAAAATTGCTTAGCAAATTTACTTGCTAAGCAACAGTCAGAAGGGAACCAGTCACAAGCATAATTCATTACAGTGTTGTTCAGGTTTGGTAACCTGGACCCAATTTCATTAATCCTGTAAGCACAAGAACTTTCTAAAGTTAACATTGTTGCGACTGGTGCCAACTCATTTTTTGCTAAGCAAAGACATTTTTACGAGCAGTATTTTCTGCTAAATAGCTTTATGAAACTGGGCCATGTTTTCTGTGAATCCCAAAATCTAAAACTGCCAAAGCTAATGTCGCATGTACAAGTTATGATGGTTACACTGCTCATTTCTGCTTAGCAGCAAATGCTTAGCAATATTTTCTGCTTTTAAGCAGCTCCTTGTATTAATAAAGCATAGATTTAGCTATAAATGGGATAGTACCAAAACCTGCAGTATTAATTTGTGCCAATTTGGGCCAAGGTCAATATCTAAGATACTTTAGAAAATAACACAAATAAAGGAATGTTATACTATTTGGTCTTGGAAGTGTTTGATATTGTTGTTTTTGGAAAACATCAATCTAAATATGCATTGATGAGAGAATCTGTAGTGTTTCTATTTTATACAAAACAAGCCAAAAATCATGCAATTTGTCAAATTTTGCTGTACCTGTAGATCTTTTTAAAAAGTTATCAAATCATTCTAAATTTTCAGATATTACTTTTCATTCTTTACAAAAAAGTGTTGTAAATGAATGTATTTTGTTCAAGAACAGAAAATAGTCTGTCAAAAAATGTAAAATAAGAATACAAAATAATAAGCCTGTCTGGTTGCATTGTTGTCTGTACATGTACATGTACAGTTATACAATGTACATTGTACAATGTGTAATGTTAGCCCAACAATTATGATAAATTTTGTTCAAATCGTTCTTTCAAAACTACAGACAATTGAT
>JAUELU010000008.1:10889968-10900764 GCA_032357145.1 Evasterias troschelii
AAAACCCCCCCCCCCCCCCCCCCCACCACTCTCCACCGCCCCAAGTCCATGAAATTCAACACCATATATTAATTGCGGCGTCCTCTATAGTTTCTACACACGTCCCTACAGGTAGTAGGGGAAGCATATATCAATCAACACTGTAGTTACATGTAGCTGGGAAGGGGAAGGTCAAGGGGGAGGGGTCAAAGGTAGCTGTAAGTGAGACTCGGAAACAAGGATTCAATCAAAAACCACAATAAGCATAGGGATTCATTTTGCTAGAGTGAACGTTTGTTTTAGAAATGCAAAACTCTCCAGGCAGATTACCGTTTTCAAAAAGTTGATTAATTTTTGTACAACGCGTTTTCAAAACTGACCCTAGAAACTAGAAAACTTGTATTTTTTCATTTCTCACCTTTTAACCCCTCTAGAATGGAGCAAATTCTTTGCTAAAAGGGTGGTTCGAAATACACGTGATCTTAGATTATGTCTACTACAGAAGTAGTGATTGGATGTGTTGCAGCACACAGAGAGAAAACACATTTACCCAAATGGGGGCCTGCTGTACACAACTTCGGAGTCGATGAAGGACATAATAATAAAAAGCCAAGGTGCAAGACTTATAACACATTTTGTTAAATTAATTTTCAAGATGCAATAAAGTTATAACAGATTTATGGGTTCCAAGTCGCCTTGGATTCTTTGATTTTCATGAAATATTTCCCAGGAGGGTTTTAATTATATTGAAAATCCAGGAACTTTTTGTTTTATATGAAAGGGTTTTTGTAAAAAGTTTCCCTTATATGAAAGGGTTTTTGTAAAAGTTTCCCTTGTACCGGAAAGGTTAATATGTAAAACTAACTTTAAAGCTAGCTTTGCGCTCCACCTCAAAACACAAGGAACGAGTAAGATCTACAAAGTTCGTGCACTGTTTTTTCTTTCATCTTCTCAGCAACCGCAATTCCAATGGCTGAGGTTTCACAAGTTACATACGACACAACTCTTAAATTTGATAAAGTTAACAGATTTACATAAAGGCCGGACAAAACAAACCAAAAACGTGTTTCTCAACATGGACAGTGAGTTCTTTTCACTCACCTCTTTCTATCACAAAGAACTAGAATTTCCTGCATGACAAAAATAGCACCATCCACCATCCAGAGAGCATGTGCCTAAAAAATGGCGGATAAAGTCCGTGTTGTGGCTATGGACGTATCATCATGATGTTGCGACAGAAACATGCTATCGTGTTTGTAATTAGCGTGACGTATGCACTTCACACAAACTGGCCCCGAAACTACCAAGCCATATCAATGGGGAAGAGGGTAACCCAAAAATGTTCCAAATACTTAAACACTCTCTGATCCTCTTGTTTAGAAATCCCACTTAAATCATCTAAAATAAAATCCTGAGATTCCCAGAACACAATGAAGTCACCATGGGAATACACCATGCCACATTTCGAGCACCAACAATGCCAGAAGCCCTTTAGAAGTTGCATTGATGAACTAGTGTTCTTTATAATTTGGGTGAACAAAGAAACGTTTCCTATAAATGGGATTTGAACACGCGACCACCGGATTAACGTACAGGTGCTACTGAGCTATGTCAGAACCCATTCAACCTTACAAGCTGTTCAGCCAGGCATTCGTCTCCTGCAAAAACGTGGGTGTTATATTGACACCATTGTCACATTTAACTATATTCCCACAAAAGAATTAAATTTTACACTAGGGTGTTAAAATAACACTGACTTCTGCAAAAACAATATAATTTGTGCTATTTCACACGCTATGGTGTTAGATGTACCTCACAACTTTCCCGCCTTTCATAATGCAACTTTCCTTCGGAAAACGTCATGTACCTAATGCATGATCATAGTCCTTGGCTAATAATAGAGGTAATGCACCAGACTCTATGTCTAACTTCGGTTTTGTATACTTTGGCAAGAGTTGTATAATGTTGTCAAGCTCAACGGAACTAGAACAAACTAAACTCAGTAGTCGACCCCAATTTAATTATCTTTTTTAAATTACATTTAATATAAAATTCCCTTTAGATAAAGACGTGATTGCAAGTTTTAGTTTGAAAAGTGTACAGGGTGGTTGATTCAACTGCAGTAAATCGTACCACAACAATAGTAAAATATGAAATAGTGGGCCAAGGACTTTGCATTTGCCTTTTTCAATAAGCGCGCCCTCAGCGTTAAAAACCTTACAAAGTTAAAGGTATTCTTGTTAACCGTTATGATTTTGGGCCCAATTTCATAAAGCCTGTAAGCACAAAAACTTGCTCAGCACAGAAAAGTATTGCTTAGCAGAAACGGGTTACCAGCCAAATCTACATAAAGATTGCATTGTGGTGACTGGTGTCCTACTCAATTTTTGCTTAGCAAAGAATTTTGTCAAGCCGTATATTCTGCTTAACAGCTTTATGAAATTGGGCCCTGATCATGACCTATGGCTAATTAAACGTCTCCATTAAAATTTACTTCCTGAAGTTTGTCGTTCCTGATTTATGATCACAATAAGATTTAAGTACATAATCTCTACAAGGGAACATAGTTCATTGAGAGTAAAATAATGCGTAACATTTGAGTCGATTTGTTTTACAAAATGTCGCTGGTTATACCAAAACAAAATCACTCATTCATTTATGAATTACAATTTTTGATGAAATTTAAGAAGATATCATTGATATATTTTCCAATTTAAACGCATTTAAGTATGGAATACCGCAGTAATCCCATCATTTTAACAACATTTATAACTGCATCGGGGATTATTATTTTGCTTGGGTTTTTACCCAATACCGATTTGTGATGTACTATGTTTACTTAGTGAGTTTCCTGGTCCTGGGTTCTTGTCAAGCTGGGTGCTCTGGTGGCCATCTCTCAACTCTGTTCTAGAATGACGGTGTCTTGCGATTCCTACCGAGAACCCATCATGAGTTGCCTGACAGATGTTGAGGGCGCCCTGTGTAACAGTCGACTCAAAAATGTCTAGAGTTAAGCAAGTAAATAAAGTTTTTTCACAGTGCAATAACTAAGGAAATATTTAGGAGGGTACAAGGGGTTGCACCATTTTTTCCAGGGGGCTCTTCTGGCCAAATTTCCATTTGCCTTTGTCTTAAACAAGCCTCTTTTCAGCGCATTAAAAAAAGCAATTTACTGTAAATATAAGAAAATTGTAAGTAGTATTATAAGCAAATCTTGCATTTAGTTTAAAAACAAATTGTGTGCGTATAATGAAAAAATAAAAATTATTACTCTGTAGAATTTTTTCTGCGGAAATGTTTAATCCCAGAAGTACAGATTTAAACTGGCGGTGGTGGAGGGAGGGGATATAAGGGTATCAATAGGGGGACACTTGCCCCCGTGCCAACCCCCTCCCCCTTTTCACAACGTAGTGTAAATTGCATACTATTGCTACAAGTTCCAATTATTCCGATCAGAATATTGTGCCGCTATGTAATAAGTTCTTGCCACAGCAGCTGACTTTTCTACAATCCCATCCCCCTTAACTTAAATAAGGATGAAGGAAGCCACAGACACATCCCCAAATTAACTCATCTGAAATGGCTCAGCTTATTAGAAACAACAAGCTATATCAGACCAAGAACATATTCCGCAGCTGACAAAATGCAACCAGGAAATGAGACAACGGTTTTAGACAGGTAGTAGTGAGAGAACATTACGGATGCAGTACACCTTCACTGGTGGATAGGTGATGGTGAGCATGAAGCAATCTAGTTTATTGCTCCATGTAGTGAGAGAACATTACACAGTCCACCTTCACATACTGTCCACCCTCACTGGTGGACAGGGCCCAATTTCATAAAGCTGTTAAGCAGAAAATAATGCTTAGCAAATTTATATGCTAAACAAAAAATGAGTTGGGGACCAGTCACAACAATGTAAACTTTAAGGAGTTTTGGCTGGTAATCAGTTTCTGCTAAGCAATATTTGTCTGTGCTTAACAAGTTTTTGTGCTTACAGGCTTTATGAAATTGGGCCAAGGTAGTGAGTAAACATTACGCAGTATACCTTCACTGGTGGACAGGTAGTAGTGAGAGAATATTGCACAGTACGCCTTCACTAGTGGACAGGTAGTGAGAGAACATTATACAGTCCACCTTCACTGGTGGACAGGCGGTAGTGACAGAACATTACGCAGTACACCTTCACTGGTGAACAGGTAGTGAGAGAACATTACGCAGTAGGCCTACACCTTCACTGGTGGACAGGTAGTAGTGAGAGAATATTGCACAGTACACCGTCACTGGTGGACAGGCGGGAGTGACAGAACATTACGCAGTACACCTTCACTGGTGAACAGGTAGTGAGAGAACATTACGCAGTACACCTTCACTGGTGAACAGGTAGTGAGAGAACATTACGCAGTACACCTTCACTGGTGGACAGGTAGTAGTGAGAGAAAATTGCACGGTACACCTTCACTAGTGGACAGGTAGTAGTGAGAGAACATTATGCAGCCCACCTTCCTGGTGGACAGGTGTAGTGACAGAACATTACGCAACAACCTTCACTGGTGGACAGTTAGAAGTGTGAGCACATTTAATACGCAGTACACCTTCACTGGTGGACAGGTGGTAGTGAGATAACATTGTAGTCCACCTTAACTGGTGGACAGAACATTATGCAGTCCACCTTCACTTTTTGAACAATTTACTTGAATCTAAGTTTTCATAATGCAGAAAAGAAACGAATTGATCGCATGTTTGCTCCCAACCGTCAAGTCAAAATCGAGGGTAACAGAATAAGTCCTTGCCTATCAAGATTCAATATAAAGAAAATTGGTTTGTTTCAATGTTGGTCTACCTTGTGTTGATTTATTTCTGGTAACTATGGGAATGTGTCTTTGTACGTGCAGAATGACAGAAGACGGCTTCTATTTTATTATTATTATTTGATAAAATCGTGTAATTTAGAAAAGATTGTCAAAGGGTGAGTAACATGTTGGTATCTTTATCTTGGTTTAAACATTATGCAGAAATAACACTCAGTGCCCAGTAGGGGCACACCCACAGTGTATGGGGGAACATTCCCCACCCCCTCCCTTCAAACAAGGGGAGTAACAACAACTAAATCCCTCAACAATACCCTCTAATCCTTCCTGTTTTTACTGAAATCGGTTTCTCAGTGTTGATCACCTGGCAGGTATTGACTGAACGTGGATAATCTATGCGGCTAATCGATTTCAGAGGGAACAAGCAATGATTGATGGTGGCAGTTAGCGGCAGCAGGTTGAAATCAATAAACGTTTAGATCTTCTTTCTAAAAAATAAATAAATAATGAACTATTCGCAAACTGCGTTTCTGGAATGCATTAGGGTTACATAATAAAATATACCGGAAATCCACACAGAATGAAAGTACTTACCCGCTCACATAATGTATTTACTTTCACTACCTCTAGTTAGCAACAATCAACATTTACACGAGGTGAAATGATCACATTAATCAATCAAAAAGCTCACGACAGCCTCACCACCTTAAGTGACGACTTTCCCTTCCCTTTTCATCATTTTCTCTTTTTATCAGTAAAAAGCTCAGTTTATATCAATTCCTACCTTCACCCTACCCCCGACTTATTTTAATCTTACATGCTTTCTTTGTGCAGGCCTAACCCCTTTTCAGCCTTGCTTGTGATATATTTGCATAAAAGTATTTAAAACATTGAACAGCGCCGCTTAAGGTCCGTAAGACGAGATTAGGCTACCGGTTCCACTGCAGAACAGTCCATGATCAATGGTTGATGACTTAGATAAAACAAAGCCACTTTCTTTATACGGATAAAGTGAGGTGTGCTATTTATGTACTTCATCATAATTGCAGTCACTTGCTTCATCATAGTTCAATACCCAATAATCATAGCCATGATGCACAAACTAATGAAAATTGAACTGCATGAACATCTTCACAGATTGAATGCGATGCAATAGTCCCGCTTGTAAATAAAAAACCAAACAATCTACGCTCCTTTTATCAGCCAATACTACATGAACACGATTAACATTGGTGCTGATTGCACACCGCGCGGAAAGAGATCGAAGTTGCATCACTGCGCATGGCATCAACCAAAGCATGCCGTGATAACCCATAGATTGCTGAACACCAAAAGAGACGCAAGGATCATTAAATTCGTCCACCTAGCACGGACGGACGGATGGAGGTGAAAGCCGGGAGTGTTACAGCTGTGGCGACGTCGTGCGGTAAAAGCGGGCGAGAGACGGCACAGTGGGCACGTTTCTTTCTTGTCATAACCCGCTGGTTTGTGGTACTATACGTGGGTGTGATTAATCTCTAAGCCTCTCCAGCAGCAGGCTTGCAATTTGCACAAGCAATGAAGTCAAGCAGACATGGATAGCACGAGTGCCGAGTCACAAAGCACTGACATTTAGTGCTGCATTTAAAATACTGAATGTCGTAGACTATTGTTTCGACATACATCGTGCTCAAACTTCATTTTAAATAAGAGAAGTGGATCTCTACAACTGATACAACGGTTATTGCTCGGACTTTCTGCATATAGCGTGACGACACAATGGAGATACCGGTGTATACGCTGATTTTGACGGGCCACATTCTGGCTCTGTGGATGCCGGTCGTTCGATCTGGTTGTCTACAGGATCTCCAAAGCATGAGTCTTAGTTTAGCACAAACGTATGTTCCCACAAAGAACGAGATGGAGATAAGCTGTAGTGATCTCATCGAGGGAAAAACCGACCAGTGTTCAGCGGAATGCGATGGGAAGGTTCGAGATATCATGGATTATTTTACTACATATTTCACTTGCGATTGTTCCGATCTTGGTGATAATATGGGATTTTACACGACGGGAGAGTGCGTAGAAGAACGGGTGCGCCTCGGAGTTTGCTCCACGCTCAGGAACTTATTAACTGAGATGGTGACAACACAGCAGACCAGCACGACCCCTACCATCTTCGAGAACGGGAAGATGCCATGTGACATGGCGCACAGGCACTGCCAGGAGGACAGCGACTGCATGGCCCATCTGGAGACCACCACCAACGCATGTTCAGGAGGATGCATTGAAGACTGCCAAAGCAGTGTGGATGATCTCCTGTTGTTACGTCATGCCCAGAGTCTTTGGGGATGTACTGGATGTCGCGATGGCGATGAAGGGAAATGGTGCCACTGGTTAAAACTCTGCATGGATACAGGAAATTTGGAGACCTACAAACCAGGGGGAGAGCAGTCTAGTACTGAGAAAACAACGGGGACAAAAGGTGGGACTGTCAGGCAGTCGGGGAGAGGGGGCAACGGCGGTTCCCCACAAGGTGCTGTTCTCGTATCATCCTTGGGACTTTATATCCTCATTTGCGTCAGCTTGTCCATCCTTTTCGTTTGATGAACAAAGAACACTTTCTTTTACGAATGTTTGAAAATCATGACTGAAACGATTTTATGTTCCAATCGCTCATGCAGAATAACCTCGTGACTTAACATGTGTGTGAAAACAATGTATTGACCTATAGGGGTTGCAATATATATACGGTGAACTATGCAAGTTCGTCTTTGGAAATCTGGAGGAACTGTGACACAGATTCTGCACCAATTCATCAGTCATCGACGTGTACCATTGTACGTAAGGGTTCGACAGTTCTCCTTGAGTACTATAATCATTGCATTTTAAATGTAAAAATAACCATGAATTTCAAATACAAACCTCAGCATTCTATTGCCAGCTTTTGAAGTTTTATCAAAAATGTGTTTTGCAAAGATGTTGAATTGTTGACTAACAAAGCGCACGTCGCTATTCCGCTGATTATTTGGTTCAGTTTCTCATGGCTGCTCTTTAGTAAAAGAACATATTGCCACCGAAAATTTTAAGCTGAGCATCAATAAACAGGGCACCAGTTCAAAGCACTGATTAATGCAACCTTGTGTCTTCAATTGACTGGTAGTCTGTTTTTGCTGAGCAATTTTCTACCGCTAAAAAGCAAATAGTACGCATGCACGAACAAGCTCTTTGGGTGTGTTTTGGCGGTCGGGATAACCAATTACTATTTCGGCTGGTGGACAAACCCTCATCCCAAAACCAAAACAGTCGTCGATCACCACAATCAAACGTACCAATGTTAAGTAATAATATGGTGTACACATAACAAGTTACCACCAAATAAATCTACGTAGAAATAATTTTCATACGTTATTTCAGACGAAGAGATGTACAAATGCAGATAACTATAAACATGTGCGTGTACAATAGTGTTGTGAAACCGATAACAACACAATTTCAAGGGGAGAGACTATTTCAATGAAAGTAATTTCATTGCCTTGTTAGTTAGAACAACGTTGATAATTTCTACTGAAAAAGAAATGTCTCATATCTAAGGAGAACCACGGCTGAGTGTTCGCTCAATGTTTCGTTTGTGGTTCTAAATAGAACCACATGTTTTTACCGTTAGAGATTTCTTAATGCATTTTGTCATCACACTTACTTATTCTTCAATATTTAATCTTCACCATGCAAAGATTCAAATATTAACTTCTCGCTCAATGTTGGTACGTTTTGGTGTCAAGATTTTTTTGACTTGATTTTTTCGTCTCTAAAATAAACGTTCCTGATAATTTTTAGAGGAACAATGAAATAGGTTTCATATTCATAATCTGAGATATTGACTAATTGTATCTTTTGAACAATGGAAGTATTTCACTCGGAATTGTCATCTGAGGATGAAACTGTAAATAGCACACTTTACAGACAAAATGTCTGCTTTTAAAATAAGAACCTTTGCATGGTGGAAACGCAACCTAAGATAGTTCCCAGTAGACGCCATCTTTACGGGCAAATTGCATTTTGGCATGCAGGCGCGTCAAGCGCTCAAGTTATTAACGCAGCCGCGTTGTTCACTGACCAATCGTGGAGTGAGTTTTGTGAAATGTGCGCGTGCTGCACGCCGTTCTCACGCGAAACGCATGACTGTGTGTTCCAAACTGCCCGTAAAGATGGCCGATTTACGTCATACTGCAACCTATCTATAGAGGAGCGTTCTAAACCAAATAGTGGAATAATTTGATGGCGTTGATAAGAAACTGTGGTGAAACTAGGTTATTTCAATCAGTGCAAAATAGTCCCCTTGATTTTCCATTCGGGTTGTTCTCTAACCTTTTTATATAACACTGCTGTTTAAATCTTATTGGTTATTTTGTTTTGTAATGGACACGATTTCCCGAAGTATTTTTATTTGATGATGGGACGGTGGCCTAAAACTATAAGTCGACGACATAAAATAATTATCCAGTTGAGACCACTGTAGGCAAATAGATTTAATAGTAAACGCTGTAAGATTACACCAGTTTATCAGACGTATTACGTTACCGCCTTACGGAATAACGTTATCACGATGCGTTCTTATATATCTATCTGAATCGATATGAAGCTTTAATGCAGCAGTCTGACATTTATAGATCGCTTAAGTTTAGCATACATCAACCTTGCTCGTGTGATCATGCACTGGTATGACTAAACATACAACAAAGATTTCAATTTTAAAATGCTTCAGTTCTCCGTTTGTAGTCGACACAAATTCTCCACAGGTTTGATTGTTGTGGTTTTGGAACCTGACCTGCTTTGGGGCAATTCCCCATATTATACTAAAGCCTGTACTAACACTCTCGTTTTGAAATAGCCAGAGATTAATTGTATCCGCGAACCATGGCATTTGTAGGTTACATAAAATATATCGCCGGCAGTCATTTTGTTTAAATTTTTTTTTTTTTTAAGAATCTATAAATCTTCGTCCCAGAGTTTCACTTTTTCGAAATGCACCAATTTTAAATACGCTGACATAGAGAGCAAACAAATGGCATTGAAGTTTTAATGTAAACAATTAATAATACGAATCATGTAATTTAAATTACAGTTTGAAACCCAAACATGTTCAAATATTGAATACAATATGGTGTTGACAACCATAACAATGCGTCATCGTTATTGTTTGACAACCAAAACACATTGTAGGAGATTTATAATAAAACCAATGCCATCTTTGCTTATATCCATTGTACGCTGATTGCCACAGCTTCAAGCGAAGCGATAACAAATTCATTCGGAGAAACGGCTCGCTGCAAGGAAAGCCCCAGATGGGGGCAAAGTGAGTCATATCACGTAAAGGCCTACCGTTGATCGCGTCGTTGGTTCGGGCACATGACAGGCGTAAGGCTGTGGCTTCTCTGCAGTAAATACAACGATCGATGCTGCGTGACAGCACTTAGATTTTTTTTTTGCACGCGGGGAAACGACGAGCCAAGGTCATGCATAATTCACAATTGCGTTTAAGGCGACATTTAAAAAAACAGTAATTTCCAGGGTGGCATGGTTATAGGCCGTGCGGTACAAGCCATGACCCTACATGATTAACTTGCCTTCAAGGCACTGCACACATTTAGGTATGTAGATGATGTTGGTACCTTTTACAACACAACTTCCAATTCGCAACAAATCTTGTGTAAACTATACTTCATGTCCTTTGAAAATTCATTATTTAAAACTGAATGAACAAAAGATCATTGTTTTCCCTTTAGATAATTTACCACACAACCTGCATTTTCATTAGATTTAAAGGCAGTATGGACACTATTGGTAATTACTCAAAATAATTATTAGCATAAAAATTTACTCGGTAACGAGTAATGGGGAGCTGTTGATAGTATAAAACATTGTGAGAAACGGCTCCCTCTGAAATAAAGTAGTTTTCAAGAAAGAAGTAATTTTCCACGAATTTGATTTCGAGACCTCAAAATTAGAAATTGAGGTCACGAAATC
>JAUELU010000008.1:11065746-11076314 GCA_032357145.1 Evasterias troschelii
GGTGTCTGGGCATACTTTGAAGTTTGAACACTCTGGCGTCTGGGTTTTTTGTGAACTCTAACTCGTAGTTTATCTGTAATTTATTTGTAAAACAGCCGGAAGTGAACAATTTGGACATGACGTGGTTGTTTTGAACTTTCATCTTAAATTGACATGCTATTGTTTGTTAAAGACTCGTGGCAAATAATGTGGTTGTAAAAACCATGTATATTTTTTTGACCTGAAGATTTGTAGAATATTTTAGAAATGTCTGTAATGGTGGACGGTTTGGGTTGAAAGTTAAATGTTTCATTAACCCTCCTGCTGTCTGACCATTCAATACCATTCACTGTGGTTTTGAATAGTAGATAAGCTATGCCAGCCTTGCAATATGATACCATGAGGGAATGCATCTACACAGTACACAGTTCTGTGCACAGTTGTGCCACCATACGCAACTGTGGCAGTTGAATAGTTTCAAATGGTTGGTCAGCTCAATTGAAAATGTTGCGAACTGTAGGACTAGGAGGGTCAACAAGAACGAAACAAACATAGGCTATCAACATGATACTCTCACTCTCAGTCTGTCTTTATTTCTTGTGCGCTATTTAATGTTTGTTGATTTGGTTTTATTGTTTTGACAAGACCTATAAACTTTTGCCTTTTTTATTTATTTTGTTTTGACTATATTGTTTTTTTGAGTTCATTGTTGATGTCTTTTATATTTTAACTCTTGTTTTAAACAAAATATACTGACAGACAATTATACCTACTTCTGAGTATGAGTGTAAAAGTCCACCACCTACACTGTGTCGTTTTAAATCAACATTCATTTCTTACCATAGCAACAATTCCAGTGCCTCTATGGAGGCAATCAACAAAAAGTTAGCAGACGTTCAGCTCCACGTAGACAAGACGCAACTCGAACGTCTCAAGGTGTTCCTGACAATGAAAGAGAAGGTGCTGGCCATCGGGGAACTCAATGGGGACGACTTTGAAAAGTTGGAGGAGCTAGGGGCGGGGAATGGAGGGGTGGTCACCAAAGTGCTACACAAGCCTAGTAACCTAACCATGGCAAGAAAGGTAAGGGTGAGATTTGAATCTCTTGGTTGGGATGGTTGGAGTGGGGCTGGGCCTCGAATACAGAGACTTTAGGGTTAAAATAGGAATACAAATATTTCACAGTATGTACCCTGCATGGAGTTTTTAACCTAGGGAGATCAGTTTCAAAAAGACAGTGAAAGTGTTGCAGAAATTTGAGTTGTATTCAGAGGAAAGCATTTCTTAAAAGCTTCTGCAGGTAATTGCATGTGAAACTGTGAGAGTGTATGCTTGTAAAAAGAATACTATTTTGGGGGGAACCCTGAATACCAAACTTTATATTAGGTTTTGAGTTTAATTGCCTGACCCTCAAATCACTTGACTTAGTCCGGTGGGTATTTCAAGCCCAGATGGAGTTGGGTTTGATCCCAAAACGTAGTGTTCTTAAACTAAGATACGCCCACTGTGAGGAACTTGCCAATTCTTCTTGCGTATGGCAAGCACAGCCTATAGATTTTGTATGTCAAGAGGTACATGTAGTAACTTAACATGTAGACATCCAGGCCAGGGCAACATTGGTAACCACCAGAGAAATGCCTAAATGGACAGTCATTCAAGATGCGTGGGATGATCTGGTCTGGATATCTGCAGTCACAAGCAGGAAACTCTGTCATTCCCAACTTTTGCATTTCAAAAATGTTGATGGTGATAGGTTCTTGCATGGAGGGTAGGAATTCTGTTCAAGGTTAGCCATTAGTCTGGTGCTTATCAATTATTTCTTGCTTGGATATCAACAGCTTATTCGACTTGAAATCAAACCAGCCATTAGGAACCAGATCATCAGAGAGCTGAAGGTCTTACACGACTGCAACTCTCCGTATATTGTTGGCTTCTATGGCGCCTTTTACAGCGATGGAGAAATCAACATCTGTATGGAGCACATGGTAAGGCTCTCAAACTTATCTCTGAGCATGACCACAATCGTGGGTACTCGTAATGGGTACACTTTTTAGTAGACGACAGTTATGAGAAACATTGCAAACGGAAGTATTTTCTATTCATCATTTACATTTAACAAGCAGTAGATTGCTTTGTTCTGTGCCTTTGATCATTTTGTATGTAAGGGGCGCAATATAAATTTTAAATATTATTATTATTATTATTATTATTTGTTAAAATCTTGTTAAAGGTTTTGTAACTGTTTAATCATGGAAGACTAACAAAAAAGGATCATCTTGCGTGTGCACACTCTGACAGCTATCTTGCATTTCTCATCTTGCACTTCTCATAAGAAATGCTGAAGTGCACATTGGCTTTGTGATGCTGAGACAAGGGCATTGTGACTCTTTTTGTTTTGTTCCTCCATGATAGTATCAACTGTTTCCAATCTGTGGGTTGAACAAAGAAAAATTGACGAGAGCGGGGTTTGAACCAACGACCTCCGGATTAGCGTTTAAACTGAGCTTATCCTGCCCAATGTTGGTTGTCTCTCTATTTTGCTTATTAATACCTTTGTTTATAATGAGGGACACCAAAATAAATCTCTGTAAATCTGTACCCATGATTGCCCTTCTCCTTTCTTACCAATCAAGTTCTTGCCATTACCTCAACTAAAATCAATGATCAAGATTATTTAAAGATTCAAGATAGTGTTTGGCTAACATGAGGTTGCCTTGGTGAGGATACAAAAGAAGTCATATCCCAGGTGATAGATGATGTTGTACATAGCAGACTGGAAATTGTTTCTGTAGTTGCCACCTTTAAGAAAAACTTACTTGTAGGGGCTGTAACTGTGGACTTAAGAATTATTCGAACAAATTCTATAACATGCCTGCCTTTTTTTAGAATAAACTTGAAATGTATCCATACTTTATAAGAAATCACAAATCTGTACACAAAATCTTTCTGTGAAAAGAACATGGTGATTTTTTATCCAATTGTTTCTTGATATTTCAAATTTTCTTAACAAAACATTCTTCCTAAAAAAGTTACAAATACTGTCAAAGATTTGTGTACCTTGCAGTTGTTTTTTTGAAACAACAAATTCTCAATTGATAAACCACTTCAGAGTATCCTTTTTTTCCAGTAAACTATCTTGAATTAATTCATAAACATCCCTGAGAAACCATAGTGGATTTCACTTCAGTCTTTTAGCTTCCTCAGAGCCACTTGTTTAAGTGGCTCCCTCATCCCGAACTGCTTTTGAAAATCCAGTTGAGAGTTCCATCCAGTATACCAGATGGAATGAAAAGGATGGGAAAAAAAACAAAAGCAGATTGCCGATTTTCTCATGCAATTGCAGTCTCTGATGTTTGTAATGTTACAAATATAGAATGGAAATTGAGAATGGTATGGGGAGGTTTCCCAGTGTACAAGAAGCTTGGATCTTGACAGTTGAATTGTCATTTCTCTATGGGCGTCCCAACTCACCTAAAGTGCTCTGTTAGAGCCTGAGGGTAGTCACTCTTTACTCTTTAATATTATCCAACATTTTGCTTGTCCGGTGTTTGAGTCTTGTGTTCTGAACAAAATGTCTGCTTCTCAGATTTTAGGAATTTTTGTTGTTGGGGTGGTTGTGCAATAAGGCAATATTTGATGTGTTCGTTTTGCTTGCAGCTTGACAAGCTGGGGCTCTTCCCTTTGAGGTCAATAAAAAACAGGGTGCAAACAAAATTTACAAATTTTACTCTTGTATAAAACAAAGGCTGGTATTAAAAGTCTGCTCATAAACCAGATATTCATAATGCAAAAGAATGGAACAAGTTACACCTCTGAGTGAGTGAAGACACTAATATTTTCTACCCAATCTATTAAAAGCTGCCTCTGTTAATGACATCACATAACTTCTCATGAATAGGCATACTTGAATTAGCACGCAGCTTGAACCGAAACAAACCACTGTGTTTATTTCTGTCTCTAACTGCACCTCAATCAATATACTGTACCGTCAACTGTAGTATACACTTCATATTATGGTATTGATCAGACATTGGCTGGCACCTGTGCCATTTTAAAACCTTCAAACTCAAAACTCAAAATTGCATAGAGTTTTCCCTTCACCAGTAGTTTGCAGGTACATGTAATTAATACTAATTGGAACCAGTAAAAATGTACTTTTAAGCTAGCTAAAATTAATTGTACCCAGAAGCTGAACTCTTTCTCCCCAAAACGTTCATATAGACCCTTTTTTTCTCAAAATTCAAGTCATACAAATGACAATGTTGAAAGGAAATCTTAAGATATAGACCAGTGACAAATTTAACAGACAAAAGGTGAATGGACTAGTGAAATGGTTAACGGACACAGTGAAAAAGCTGAGGGACTCGTGAAAAGGTTAATGGACTTAAGAGAATGTTAAAGGACTAGTTGAAAAATTAACAGACCAGTGGAAAGGTTTACGAACCCGTGAGAAAGCTGAGGGACAAGTAAGTGTAAAGGTTAACAGACTAATGTAATGCAAAGATTAACTTGTCAGTGAAAATGATAAGCTGTATCACCCCACTGGATTCTCTCTGAAATTGTTAAATTCAAACCATGAAACATGTTTGTTGAAACCAGGCTAATTTGAAGTGGTTCAGTTAATGTTCTTTTGCACATTTACACGAAGACGTTGTAGCTTTGTTCAAATTGATGTACCAGTACAACTTCAAGAAGTAATGCATTACTTGTAACGTTATGCAACTACCCCTCATGACCAGGGCTTTTCTTAGGAATGTTAAAGGCATTATCAAACCAATGAATTTGAGCATTAACTTTATCTGAAAGCCTTGCGGTCTTGTGGATTTCCCCCCAAATTCAAACCCGATGGTGGACATCATGCAGAGGTTCTTTAAAAATCCAGGCCAGGAATTACACGGAGGCAACAAAGACCTTGTCTTGTGTTGCCCCTGGTCTTGGCCTTGGTGCTCTTTCAAAACTTTTCCCATAGACTTTAAGATTTTCCAACGGAAGTGCCCTTTGCAAAATGAAAATTGCCTTGCCCTCCCCAAAATGAAATTTCCTGGCCCGAACCCCTAAATTATTGAAGAGAGCTCAGTTCAATTATGTTTTTGGTTGGTTCACGTGCAGGGAATGATTTTGTCCAGCAAATTGCTTAGCAAACTCTTAACACTGAGCAGGTTTTGTGCACGCTAAATGCTAACTGGGTAGCAAATGTTGTTTAGATAGCTACTGCATATATAGCAACTGATAGATGTTGTGAATTGCTTTGTGCTACATGTACAAGCATGAAAGACTGACATGCATTACATTACAACCATGCACTGGACCAGTCCTTTTAATTTGTGCACACACACATTGCAAAAACAATAATCAGGATGCTTAGTACAGGTTAGTTATCAGACGGGCTTCATTATGCTTTACAATTACATGACAGGCAGTTTTATTTGACCTTGTAGTGATACTCAATGGTGTAGAAAAATGCACTGTTTTCCCATGGATAACATGAAATTTGATTTGCTCAGGTAGGATGTAGATGCAAACGACCCTTCACTACCTTTTGTTTTTAATTTAAATTTGATGTTTACACACTGGTGTCTTGTGTAAATATACATTTTACAAATACATGTACATGAATCCCTTATACTGTGAGCTTTAAGCTACTGGTAGTGTTTTATACACACTACATGCAATATGTCTAAGGCTAGGAGAAACGTACGTATATTTTACCCTTTAACTGCAAACAATAAATAGAACCTGGGAATTCCTTGGTACCTGGTGGAAATCGAGGGTTTAACTTTATTTATGGACTAGATTACCAGGTTGCTATTTTGCGTACCAGTGTCATATGGTAACCTGGTATTAATTGAGGGACTTAAAAATAATTAGTACATTTTATGTAGGTTTTTTTTGCTAATTTTTTGGCAAAAATGCAGCTGTTTCACTTTCATGTGCTGTAAATATGTGAATGTGATTTTGCCTTTTCATTTGAAACCTTCATTGAATTTCATTTTGGCATGCAAATTTACATAATATTATAGCAAATTAAACTTTTAATGTGTTCTTTTTAGCCATGCGAAATTGGCATTTAATTTAGAAGAGATTTAAAGATTTCTGCAACAAGCTGTTGCAAATTTGAATGCTGGTCGAGTTGATTGTTAAATTGGAATAGTTTTTAATTGCTTGACACAAAAGAACATGTGCTTACAAAAAACTGTTTTGAGGAGCTTTAAATTTTGCTCAAAAATAAATAAATAACATTTAAATTGTCTATTTTTGGTTTTTGTAAACACGTCGATATTAATCCTTTTACTACAGTCCCTACAGTGTAATTTTGTGTTGAAAAAAAACGTAAACAATTAGGCGTCAACTTAATAGAAATTTACCACTTGTATGCTGAAAAATAACAGACAAAACTTTAATAAAATTGTACGTGTTTTTTTTCCCAAGGCTGGTGGCATGTAGTGTTCTAGTGCCTAGAAACTTATCTATTGGCAATAAATCCTAAATCCACATGTTCAAAAGGAAAAACAAAATAATAATTGAAACACTAAACTGTAATAGAAGAAGGGGCATGAAAACCACACCACAGGTACACTAGCTTGGTGAGAGGTGTCTATCATGGCCCCCAATGATGTCTCAATCTCGCTTTTTAATTAATTTACTTTTGTTCAAATTTGAAATGAGAAAATTTTACCAAAAGGGCATGGAGAATAGAAGTGCAAAAAAGGATTTATTGTGACAGTAGGGGGAGGGGGTGTGATAGACATTGTTATTTCATGATTGTTGCACATTGTCAGAAATACATGTACATTGTAGAAGATGTGTAAACAAAAACAAAATTGTTGCGTGGAAATATTTCAGAATGGGCATTATTTCAGTTTTTACCAAGTTCACTGAGAGCAAGGTATAATATCTTGGAGTAGAGGGTAGGACAAAGTTGACAAATTAGTGGGATTTTCATGCGTGTAGCTTGGAGCCGGCAAAACATTCCTGTTATATTTTATGGCCAGACTGGGAAGCATTTGACATGTTTGACTACATTTGTTAGTTCTGATTGATAGAAGAAAAAAATTTGAATTCATTTGCATTAAAAGGTCCTGGTTTTTGTGCCAACAGACATTTTAGTGCCCTTCACCATTTGGCATCGTATTTGCACTTGCCCCAAACTCCAGGCCAAATAAATTGCTTATAATATTATCCATTTTCGTTTTCTTTTTCATTTTGACAGGATGGAGGGTCATTGGACTTGGTGATGAAAAGAGCTGAGAAGGGAAGAATACCTGAAAGCATCCTGGGAAAAGTCACAGTTGCAGTGAGTCAGATTTGTAGTCAGTTCAATTGCAAAGAAGTATTAAATGACACTCATAAATACTTGAGACAGTTTGTCCATTCTGATTGGTCGAGAAAGATATCACTCAGCAATGTTTAAACGTGTGATACATGTATAAACATAGTAAAGGGTGTTTAAACATACGCCTTTTGCTAATTTACGCATGGCAATCAATACTTACAGGTGCTCAATGTAAAATATATTAGTGTGCACACACAACTGTTTATCATCGCTCGCAATTTGACCCTTTGCGAAACAAGGGTTCATTTAGAACCTTGCAGGGTCGTGGCCGTGCCTTCGGCTTGGTCCCTTATTGAACGGCCACTACCATGCCGGTTTTAAACGAACATTCCAGACCTCGTACCACTCTTTTATTCCCTTATTTACACTTTCCATGCAGAAAGTGTGTTTAAAAATGACTACAAGTTTACTTTATGTAGATAATGTGTACTTTTTCTTTAAAATTATATTCAATTTGCAGTGTTTGTAATTTGAATGAATGTTTTCTTCCTGTTTCCTGTACGTGTCGCTGGTGCTCATGTAGGTTCTGAGAGGACTGAGTTATCTAAGGGAAAGCCATGAAATCATGCACAGAGGTAAGCAGCTCTCACCCCCTCATTTGTTATGGCTGTTCTACTTTTCAGGGTTTTCCCAAAGCACATGCAGATCAAATTCACATAAGTAAACAAATATATAAACATTTTAAAATGCTTCAGATTTCACAGTATTTGAGGCTTTTACCACCAAACATTTACATCAAGTAAAAATCATAATTTCTTTGTTTAATTCGGCGTGTATCGGTTAAACTTGCAAAATGTGGGTCTTAAATGCCAGACAGTTTAAAAAAAAAAACACAGTTTGGAATAACCTGGGGAGAACCTTAAACAGTGTACAATTATGTGGAATGTTTTTGTACAGTCTATTTTAGGTACCTGAACATACAAGTGTTCTTTGATTGGGTTTTGTTGTGGTTTTTGTTATTGTAAAGTGTCATAGCCTCACAAATCTAATGTTTTATGTACATTGGGTCTGTTCTGTTGTTTAAAAGACAGAAATTTCTTCCTGCTTAAATTTTATTTTTGATTGCTCAGAAAAAACAGCAAAATTTTCATTAAATAGCCTGAAAAAAGTCTATAAAAGCCTATTCATGTACCATTATGTTTGTCAGCCCTTGTACAGTACAGATTGAATTTGCCTACTTTTTTACCTGGGCACAAAAACATACCTGAAAGAACCGAATACTGCTGCAGCATTTGTCATACAGGTACCAATCCCCCAGGGAGAATAATTCCATCTGAAAAGAAAATAGACCCTCAAAATCTCTGTTGCTTATTTTCATCCCTGCAATAGAAATAAGCCAGGAGTACCTATGTTATTGTTTGCAAAAGTCCTGACAAAACATAAACAATTTGTTGTTGTTTACATTTACAAGACAAAAGAGTTAGATCAAAGTTGGTCTTAGAGTGCGGCTATTGAAGAAGTAGAGGATGGGATTTAATTTACTCTTCCAAAAACTAATGATGCACTTTCCCCTGGTTAATTAGTTCAGTCTTCATGAATCACATGTTTACAGTACCAAGGTACACAATACATTCAGTATGAATAACCTTGTTTTATAATTGAGGCGTCCTATTTAAATTGACCATCTTTATTGGCTTGTCACCGGGCTAGCTCAGCATTCTAGTGGTTAGGGATGAGATTGTTCAGTCTTTTGTCTGAATTCAGACTTTTTATGTCAGTCCGGTGAATAAAAAAAGCTTGATGAATAAAAAAAGCCTGGTGAATAGAAAAAGCCTTTAATTTTTCTACATAAAAGAAAGACTGCCCAATGATCTACTTCACTAGTGCTTAGGACACTGTTCCTAAAAGCCCTTTGAATTCCAAACCCTCCCTAGAAATGCCATCATTTCAACAAACATAAGGCCCTTACGTCCTAAAATTTTGATCCAACATGTTGTTTCAGACTTTTTTGTGAGCAATGACTCTCATCCCTGTATCTGCGCTAGAATACAGTGGTCATGGGCTCGAATCCCAACTGAGTAGTATGCCTGTGGATTCTTGTTGTTCAGTTGTACTCTGAAAAGCACTGAGTATACAGTACTTACCACATTATAGAGAAAACAAATATTATTCTGCTACTTTATTTGTTTATGTTCGCAGATTTAAATTTATTCAAAAGTAACCACTATTTTATCTCTGTACAACCCTTTAGCTTCAGTTAGCTTCAGTTTGGTTGTGCTGATTTGTAAGGGAGATAACAATTTACTGAAAAAAAAAACAAAGAGAAAGAATATTGTTGTTTTAAATACCTTGATAATGATAAAAAATTTTAAAGCTGAAAAAACATTGGTTTTTGAAGAGTTTAGTCACTCGAACTGTACAGGTTTAAAAACAAATATATCAGTAGTGGATTTTTGTATTCCATTAGGCGCATGTAAGACGTGTGATGAAAGTCACTGTGTTGTATTAAAAATTCATAATTATCATCACCTTAAAATTAATTCTCTGTTGCACACAAACAAAAATCCCACATCTCAGCATTTTCAATCTCCCGTCAACATTTAAACTACAAAGTGTTTCAGGGATCATCCCTAATCCCGGCCTATAAAGATAATCCAATACTAATCTGATTTGCCCTGGAGATCTGATTACGTAGTTCCTTGAGTCTGTTGACAGAACAGAGAGAGGAAGGCTCTCCAGACTAGACCTGGTTTGACATTTGGACGTAAGATGTGCATTGAGAAGTTGAAATTACAGACGTCATTTGACTCAATGTAGAGGGTAACATGTATCGGTTGATACGCGTGAATCCCATGCTGATTCGCCTGAATTGCGGCCGACGTGTAAAATGAAAAAGTTGAATAAACAAATATTTATTTTTTCTTTCTGTTTGTTTTCTTTTTTTCTACATGGGGAACTTTTGTTTGTTTTTTTGTTTTTGGTTTATTTGTTATTTTATTTTTTATTAATTTAATTTACAAAAGATAAACTCCAAGTAACAAAATATTCTGAGGGCGTCGTTTCAATATGCTTAGGCCTTGCAAACTTCAAAAATGTGGCTCAAGAATTCACCAGTTATGAAACATCCTGGGGAGAAGAACCCTGACATGCAACATGTCAAACTCACAACTCCGAGAGTGTTGACTTTCTTATTCATACACTCATGCCGAATTTGTCCTGATTTCAGGATTTGTTCTCCCAGTCTCCCACAGATCCTTTTGCCTACATGTACATGTACAACCTGTCTTGAAAGGTGTCTTGAAAGACACCAACCTTC
>JAUELU010000008.1:11130137-11144160 GCA_032357145.1 Evasterias troschelii
CAACATGGTGTCCAGCAACCACGTGACCAAAGAAAACTGGTCCCTCCATGTCGCAACTCTCTCAATACACAGCTCTGAATCAAAGTAGTTGAGTCCTGCACTCACATGCCCCTCCCTCCATATGGCGGGCCAGTTAAGGGCGAGAGTTCATTATTCCTTTTATTTGTTCATGACGATAGTGCCCTTCAAGTTACTCAAGAGAGCCTAATATTTCGCATTTTTCCTAAAATTCTTAAGAGACTAAAGAAATTGTTTACAAAGAATAACGGTTGAGTCCTTGTAGTCTCAGAAAACGAAATACAAAATGGGACAAACCACTTCATATTTGTTTCAAAAAAATTATGCAAAGTCCTTGCTTTTACTGACCCAACTAAGAATCACTAACTTCTCACCACAATACTGACAGTTAAAACAAATTCAATGTCCCACCCCCAAAATCCCACAATTCTTCAAAGAGGGCGCATTTTAGCGACTCCTGCTCCCACAGCAGTTTAAAGTCAATGTTTATGATAATATAGAAAACTAACATTGCTTTCTACAACAAGTTATGTAACCTGTAATATTAAGTAAATAGATACAAGAAACCACAAGTTAAAACAAAGAGCATGATTGCAACACAGATACAGTGATAGGCATGAATTTTATACATCACCAGCAGATGTTGACATACCCCCAGGCCCTTTTTGAAACCAATGCTATGGACTGGGCTGCGGACGGCTTAGGCTCCATCTGCCATTCCCTGATTGAAGACTAAACAAAAGCACACGTTTGGAAATTAAATTTCTGAGCCAAATCCTGAACCTATTAAAGCCCAAGCTGCGGTTTTGAAAAGACCCACTAGTTCTCAAGAATAAGCACATTTTATTTCATAACAAATTAAGATCAAGGGCAACCTCGATTCCATAGGGTATGCGCCATATCGTCCCCTGTTCAACCACGCATACTACCACTAAGAGAAAAATGAAGAAGCATAATGGTTCAGTTATGGAACTTGGAAAGGTTGACATAGGTCAAATTAAAGAACCACTACATCCCTTCCTACAGAGACAAACAATACCCCCCCCCAAAAAGGATGCACTTTTTAAAGTCTGAAAAATGCCACCATTATCAAGATGAGGGGGGGGGGGGGGGTGATGGGGGTTGTTTTTTCAAAATTCAAAGACCATGTCGATTTCATAGAGTTATTTATAGTCTATGGTTCGTTCTAGTTGAAAAATAAACACGGAGGAACCACAGAAGACCTAAAAGAAAAGAACTTAGAAAACGCCAACATAGGGCTAGATAGCTCAGTTGGTAGAGCTCCGGCCTGTTAATCTGGAGGTCATTGTTCAAATCCCACTCTAGTCAACTTGTCTTTGTTCAACCCCAAATTAGAAAAGAACTTTGAATGTCTATTTATAGGGTACATTTCAAATCAAGCCGAAATATCAAAAAGTTAAAAATAATGACACAAAGAAAAGGACAGCAGACTCACAACTTGAGGTAAACTTTGTATATTTTTTCTTCAATAACTCCACAAAGTGATTCAGTATGGTACAAAGTAGGCAAACAAGTGGTTGACAAGCCAGACCACCAAAAAACGTCAACATTCAAAGCAGAGATTCTAGTCAAAATTCACTGATTTGCAGTCAGTCCCCCTCAACGTCCAACAAAAATATATATCTCCATATTAATACTGGGAAGTATTCTGACAATAAAGTTGTATTTACTTTTGATAAACATTTCTTCCCAATTGTCTGTTATTTCTTATACTTTTCTTCTTAATGTTGCTACATGTATAAGTTTTTGTTTTTTTTATATATATTTATTTAACATCAATACTTGTAGCTTACATTACAATACAAGCTTAATAAATAATTCTTTTTGTTTTTAGCAATGTGGTTCACATCATTGTTTACACTGTATACATTGAATGCAGTACAAAATTAAGCATTCTCCAACCCTTGTTGTCCCAGGGAAGTATTTTTGTTTACAATGTTGATAATCAAATCCTTACAAGTCAATCCTTTTAAGTAATTTTGTAATCCAGTGTTAGGGTAGTACGTTAAGTCAAGGTTGAAAGCAGTTGATACCTTTTAAGCAAGATTTGAATCATGTATATTTATATCACCTATAAATTTACAGATTTTTGTCCAGGGGGAAAAAATCTACAATAGAGCCGATATTCCAGTGAGAAAAATATATTAATCAGACATGTGACCACCAAGCCCTAGTTGGACTCCTCCATTGCAGTGAAATACAGACAGAGAGTCCAGCCTGGGTTAGTGAACACCATGTCAACATGATTGAAAATGTGGTTTAAACATTACATATAAAGGATGCGTTCTATTTTTTATACAAAAGGTCAAGATATGTTTTCAGTTTCAGCAGTAAATTCTGAGACCTAGACCATTTTCTTTTTTTGATAACCAAAGGATCATTTTCCCCATAATTGATTATGTCAGCAATGTCTGCAGATGTGATAACGACTTACGAAAATTCCCATTACAAATCACATTAGTTAAAAAATCTCGAACCAAATAGAAAATTCCCTGAATAACTTGAAGAATCGTTGTTTAATCCATAGAAGATTTACATATTTGTCTCACTTGTGACAAAGGCATTACTTCCCAAATGTATATCGTATGTACACACTTGTAATATATTTTGCTATTATTTATACAAGCATTGTAAACGAGAAAATCAAATTCAAATTCAAACCACCCCTCCCCTCCCAAATAAATCTGTTAACATTTATCAGCTCCAACAAAGAAGGAAAAACAGGACTGAAGTAACGGCGTTACACAATAGTAATACCATATTTACAACACATTAAACAACAAAAGCAAAACTTGGGGTATGGAACAGCAATATACAGGTTTTGATTTGGTGATTAAAAACTGAGCACATTAAAATAATAAATTTGGTCTCATATTTGAACTCAATTTAAAAGAACAAAAAAGTGATAAAATTAGACTATCAATTTATCATTCAACAAAATGACCACAGACAATGTGAATACCATTTTATCGAAGGATATGAATTCCACAGAACAGAAAAATTATATCAACACATTGATGCCACTTTTAACTATAATCAACTCACAGACATGACAAAAAATGAACAAGTGCAATTTTAGAATTTGAAAAAAAAAAAAAAAAAGTTGTCCGGAGTTTGAGCATAACAATTTCCAGCAAACCCACAAGAAAAGAAATCCTCACATAAGTGTTTGGGATTAAAAGGAACGGGTAAACCATCCTAAGAAATTTCAAATATTTTATGCTTACAGCGTCTAACTGACCACAGTGTATTTATTCTTCATCTTCAAACAATTTGTCTTTAATAATGTGCATGATACAAAACTTTTTAAAACAGTATTTACAAAATGTTTTTTTAAATCTTGGTCAAAGAGCAGAATACTTGATGTTAATGGGATAAACAAAATATAATCAAAACAGTTAAGTGGTCCATGGATCGAGAAAGAAACAAATTGATAACTATGAACTTCTGTAATCAAAAAAATTATACAGAATAAATGTTGAATGTACAACTACATAATTTGCTTGATACACAATGAATATTCTTTTGAAACCAAATTAGATGACAATATGGAGATAGAAACCGAAATAACTTTATAATGTTGCCACCATCTTCTTCCCTGTGTACTATCAATGATAAATACAGAATCTCATTTGACAAAACAAAGCACCAGACTATTTTTTCCTTCTAGCCTCACTTTGAGTACATTGATCTGTATGGAAGAAAACCACGATGGCTGCAACACCGTAAAGGTTTCTAATAGGAGATGTTGTAGAGGGAATATAGAAAGATACAAATCTGCACAATAATAAAAAACACAAGGAACCAAGGCCCATGTCCACGAAGCTGTTCTGTAGAAAACAGCTAAGCAAATTGCAGTACTTAGTAGAGAGAAAAAAAAAAATGTTTTACAGTTTAAAGGGCACTGAACATGTTTGGTAATTATCAAAGACCAGTATTGTCACTCGGTGTATCCCAACATATGCATAAAATAACAAACCTGTGAAAGTTTGGGCTAAATCGGTCAGCACAATTTTGTGCGCTTTCAGATGCTAATCTGAAATAGTAAATGAAAGGCTTCATTTTTTTATTTTAGTGAGAAGTTACCTCATTTCTCAAAAACTAGGCTACTTCAGAGGGAGTGGTTTCTCACATTGTTTTGTACTACCAACAGCTCTCCGTTGCTGGGTACCAAGTAAGTTTTTATGCTAATATATCTTTTGAGTAATTACCAAACGTGTTCAGTGCCTTTAACACATATTTCTGTGCTCAGCAAACTTGTTTGCTGATAAGTTTTATGAGAAGAGACAAGTTTTGATGGAGACACGCAGAGTGAGTGTGTGTATATATTAGTCGTCCTACAAACAGCTGCATGGAAAAACAGAACACAGTGGTAATATTCACATTATGTAACACTACAAAAAAATGCTGTCACAATGGAAGACACTAACTGTTCTCTTGGTTTTTTGAATTCATCAGATTTGCCCCCAAACCACTAACAGTTTGTGATTTGAAGTCATACACTGATAAACGATGAAGCTGAAATTAACTGTAGTTGATTAATATTCACCTGTGAAATAATGGTACCAAAAACTTTGGTATAAAAAATAACAACAACAAAAAGGGAAGTGTTCTTTTCTTTTGTAACAACTCGTCTAAACAAATACAATGATTTAATTAGATAATCACATAGGAATTAGCAACACCTCCAGTGATTAAAACAGAAATTGAACACTATTTACAGCAAGATTTCATGCCACCTTTGTCAGAAAAATACTTGAGTACTTTTTTTTTTTTTTTTTTACAGAAGATCTGTTTATATATATTTGTTTATATTTGAAGGTAATCTTTTCCCATCCAGGGCACAATTCCAAAGAGCTGCTATAAAAGCAAACTACTAAGCACAACAAAGATGCTTAGCAGGAGCAGGTTACCAGCTAAGTTATTGAGTAATGTACACTGTTAGTAACTGGTTCACGTTGCTTTGCAGATAAATTTGCTGAGCACAATGGAATTGGGCCCACCTGTATATTTACAAACAAGATCAGTAAAATATTATTTAGATTTATGTTTCCGGTAAGAAAATAGCAACTTGTTTTTTTTCTGCACAATATTTGTGTCTGTTCGTAGTTTGTGTAAGTTATTCTTAAATTTGTGACAAATGAGAGTGACAATTTGTTACAAATTATAGACCCCCTCGTATATGACGTCACAAGCCTAAACAGCGCCCTCACTGAGGTCCATTGTTTGACCTCTGCGATGGCGGGTAATGCAAGGGGTGTAATGTTAAAATGTAATGCACGGCAACAAGTGCAAGGGGTACCCGAGTGCCCAGTTTCATAGAGCTGCTTCAGCAGCAAAAGTAGCTAAGCACAACAAAATTCAGCTCACCAGAATAAGGTAGCCAGCCAAAATACCATTCCCAGATGTACCATCAGTGACTGGTATCCTGCTTCTTTTTGCTAAGCGTAAAACTGTTAAGCAAAATTTGCTGTTTATTTGCTGTTTAAGCAGCTCTTTGAAATTAGGCCTGATTTTAAAAGTGGCTAGGAATGTTGCTTGTCACAGGAAAGATGTCCTTTCACAGAATCATAGTTTCCGTTGATATACCATGTAATGTAAGGTGATATTAACAGGAATCAACTTTATACAAGCGGACCAGATTTCATGGCTCTGCTTAACGCCCAATTCTTTGCGTACATGGCAAGAGCCAACAGCTGTGTAAGCGAAGAGTGCCTTGCAATGTGAAGTATGCACCCACACGAGCAAAACTTCCCTGCTAACCCTTAAAATGCGCTTGGCGTAAGTGCAAGATTCCCTGCTCCCATAAGCGCTGAATCTTTGCTTACTAAGCAGAGACATGAAATTGGGCCCTATTCTGCACAACAAATTGCTTAGCACAGATGGATCTTGCTAAAAAACAAGTTACTGGTCAAAGAACATTGTACTGTATATTGTTTCTGAATAGTTCATTTCTTTTACTTGGCAGACAAAATTTGCTCAGACCATTTTTTATGCTTTTATGGATAGGCCAAGGTTCCAAGGTATGTGTTTAAAAACATTTTTTTTTTTTTTAAAGCAATATATTTTGTTGCTTAGCCCTTAATAATGATTGGTCAGCGTCAAAAACAAAAGCTGGTAGCCAGTTGTGATGCTATGGTAATGAAACACACCTCTAATATTAAGGAATGCAAAAAATAGGGGTCAAGATTAGACATAATGTGGCGTCATGCTTAATTTATGCTGAAAATATGTTTTGTTTGTTTGAAATCGGGTGTTGAATTTGTACCAATATTCTGAACATTATTTTCTCGCAAATGTTTTCTACAGCTGCATGCCAGTCTTCCCTGATCATAAAAAGAAAAAAACGATATTCCAGTTCACATTAAAACAAATATTTCATTATAGCTTAGTAAATTTTGGTGTTACTTTTTTTAAATAGAAAGTTTTGTAACTAGTGTGCTTTTTTGATTAAAAAAAATTAGTTTTAATACAAAACAGCATCCTAGCCAGTTTAAATTACTTGAATGCTATGTACATAAAATTTATATAGCAGAAGTTGTGTTGGAGATATAAATCTAAAATAACTTTAACTTGTTAACTTCAAATTAATATACATCAATCATTTGTCATGTTTAAGACAAAACTTGGTAAGTAAATCAGGAAATCTGTAAGTGTTTAAAGCATATCATAAAATGTTCTGCAATACAATAGAAAAAAAAAAAAAAAAATTACAAATTGCTGTACAGATAATTATACTAAATGCAAATTAGAGCATTTAGCATATTATTTTGTTAACAAAATGAAAAACATCCAAACACAAATCTCAGAAGAAAATCTCAAAACCGAAAAGCGCTTCATCCTTTGCAGGTGATGTTTTCATTTCTTGCATCTGTGATAAAATTTTGGTTTTGCCACTTGAAATTTTTCAATATTCCATCGTAACAATTATCTGAGAAATAAATTTGGAAAAAGTGAATAACTAACGTTTCCACAAAGTTGAAATTAAAAATGTACAAGGTTTCTTTTATCCCAAAATATCCAAATATCTTTTGATGAGAAGGTTCAGAGCGTTTCTGAGATTAGCGTTTCAAGAAATCAAAAAAACATGCTTAACTATACAGCGTCACACATTTCAAACAAAAATATAACATTCTGCTTGTGAAGAATATACTCTAGTCTATACAAAAGCTCTGGATAATTTCTGGGGCACAGCCCCCAATAGTTTGTGTATAAACTTTTCATATATAATTGTCTCTAAAAGTTATCAATATTTAAAGTCAATAAAAATCTGAATCAACGCAAAGGAAAAAAAAAATAATAATGACAATGGCACAGCCACTCTACAAATTTTAATGTACAAGAACGACTCTACCAAGTCTTTAAACTCCAAGAAAACAAATGTTTTGAAAAAAAAAAGAAAAAAAAAAGAAAAAATTCACTTTCAAGTCTATTTTTTTCCAACTAATTTTGTAAACTGTTTGCAATGGGGTGAGGGAGGCACCTAAGAAAACGTGGGTGTGTGCAGGTGTGTTAGTGCAGACTTTAAATAATTCAATTGCAACCCATCAGACATTGAACAATCGCAACACACTGGCCGTGCATAATATAAAGACAAACACCATATTACCCGCACCGTTATTACATGTACATTTAAGTATACAGCAGATGACTGAGTTTTTACAAAAAAATACTAACAAATGGTTCACGTCAGCTTCAGCCTTTTGGAAGAAATCTGGGCAGTTACAAAAAAATACACACCCTACTCATCAAAAACCCTTCTTGAGTATGAGCTGATGTATGAATGGATTGTAATTTGGATTTGGCTGCGACTGTTGGATACTACAGCAGCAGCCATAGCCAGATTCAAAGCCAACAATTCAAACACAGCTTGTGCTTATGTCTGGTACACTGACTTATGCCAGGGCAAGTGTCCATTTTGATTTCAATGTCTCAGACTTGACGTATTATGTTGCTTTATCAGTGGAAAGTATAGGGGTCTTTTCCAAACCTTGTGTTGAGCTTGGGCTAGGGCTTGGCTTGGCTCCGTCATCCACCTTTGGAACAGTGCAAATTTTGCCCAGTGATGCGAACATCGAACAGAGCCTGAAGCCATTCCAGAGCCCAAGCCAAGATTTGGAAAAAACCCCTGGAATCTTTCAAGCTCTTGTTGGCAGCCTGCATATAGGATCAGTCTGCAGCCACCTTGAGCATGTTCGGACAAGGACGATTTTCATCTATTGTTGGACTAACTTGACTTAAACGCTCGCTAGTCACCTGTGGTTAGCCTTGTCTGTGGTTAGCTTCACTGGTTATCATAGAAATTGTTTTGTTTTTCACTGGGACAAAACGCACGAGAGCAACAACAAATCTTTTGCAATGCTGATGGTGTGGTTGCGAACAAATGGAAAATGTGAGTATAATTGATACTTCTGTTAATATAAATCTCTGACAAAATTCTAGTCACAAAACTTGAGCCAGCTACATTGGTACTTGATTGTTAGTGAGCATGTAAAGTTATCAACCAATGGTCATCAATAGAGACCTTGTCCAAACTTGCTCGCTGAATACTGAAAATTTTCCTCCCGCAAACTTTGCTTAGAAATAGTGGCCTTAACATGTGCATGTACATTCTCACTGAATATTACAGCGTGTCAAATCTTAGACATTTCAATCTTGATGTAAACTTGCATTTTGTTGGAGTGAATGACCTATCCATCATGTTTAAAACTCACTAACGGATAATGATACTTCCCTCCCTCCCACCCAAACGGACGAATAAACCGCAATGGAAGAAATGTACGACCCACCATTGGACAATTAAGAGCAGTAGGTTTTTGATGTCGGTGAAATTCTACTGGTTCCCTGCTTAGTTATAAATAAACAAGCAGCAAAGATTTCCTGTGATATGAAATAGGGCCCAAATGGCGCCCTCATAGGGCCACAATTAGCACCCTTGACATGTCACTCACACACTGGATACAATGTACTCAGTGGAACTGAATTCAAAAGCCGACTGCTCTAAACGATATCATTGAATTTCTGTCCACTTTGGTGGATTAGCCCAGTATTGTTTTTAAAAAACTGTTGGTTTTTTTGAAGGAGAAGAAGCTGCAAGATATGATTTGGAGTTGATTACAGCCACTTATTCACCGGACCCACGCCTCAGTCATTCTTGGCCTCTTTGATGGTGGAAGGTCCTTGTCAACCAGCGCACGACCTCCATGGTCATTGTAAGGCGGGGAACCGTTTGGGTCAGCTGGTCCCGGTGAGGTACTGGGCTGTTGGAGCATCATCTGAGAGTTGAATTTTCGGTCTTTCGGGGGCGAGAGGGGCTCACACTTGATTGAGGTTTGTCCGCTGTAGGAGTTTTGTCCCTGCATCGATGTTGTGTTGATACTCCTGTTTAGACGAGGGGAAGAAATTATCTTTAACAAAGGAATTTTGTAATAACAGTTGGGGAAGTAAAGGGGGGTGGGGGTTTAGAGATGGAAGTCAATCAAAAGCAATGTGCAATCCTACCAGTTTGTGAAGGAATGTTCTTCCCAGTAAGAGTTGTCTTTGCTTGGAAATAATGTCTGTTTCACTATCATTATGAAATTGAAACCAGATGGATGCATTTAAAAAAAAGGAAGATTTATAACTTGTTGGAAGAGTAGATTCGTTTGAGCTGTTGTTTTAAAGAAGAAAAAAGAAAGTAGGTTATCTTGGTTTGTCACAGCTCAAGGCATGAGAAATAGGGTCAAATTGAAAGGACGAAAAGAGGTGATAGGTATAACTTGACAGCAAGATAAAAATCGTCTAATTTGTTTTTCCGAGAACCACCGACACTGTACAATGTCTCGAACTTACAAAGGATGTCCACTGATTCCAGCAGCCTGTATCGCCGCTGTCAGGGGGCCTGCTTGACTGGGCTGCCCATGCCAGCCGTGTAACGATAGTGAACCCGGTGAATTAAAGCTAGCGAACTGATTCAAATCAGCACTCGTCAACTGCATGTCGCTTCCTGTACAAACAGATACATTACAGCGATCAAAGGGTGAAGTTAAAGGGGTGCGTTAACTGAGTCATGTGGGATTTTTCAGACAACGTTAAAATAATCTCAATACACATTCAGATTCTGAAATTGGTGAGGTTGGTTTGTCTGGCCCCAAACCAAACTCCCCAAGTAATTTATAGAGTGCCATTTTACATGAGGTTTCAAAACATTTAACATACGTGCAGTAGTACCTTACTTTAACTTCAAATTAGCAATAATTAGAAAAACAAAATAACAATCACATGCAAACCCAAGACCAAATTTAGATTTTTGTAAATTTAGGGGAATTATCATGATTTCAGACATCCAGATTATATTTGCAGATAACACTTCAAACAGTTTTAGAAAAGACTTGCCAAGTTGCCAGGGTTTAGAGGCCAGGGTTTGGAGGCCAGGGGTTTAGCAGCCAGGGTTTGGAGGGCCAGGGGTTTAGCGGCCAGGGTTTGGAGGGCCAAGGTTTGGAGGCCAAGGTTTAGCGGCCAGGGTTTGGAGGCCAAGGTTTGGAGGCCAAGGCAAGGTTTAAAGGCCAGGCTTTAGAAGCCAGGCTTTAGAGGCCAGGCTCTAGAGGCCGGGCTCTAGAAGCCGGGCTTAAGAGGCCAGGCTTAAGAGGCCAGGCTTAAGAAGCCAGGCTAGGTTGACAATCACAAACCTTACCTGTGTGATATCCTGTAGGCAGGGCTGAAGGGTAATTTGGTATGACGTTGTGCGGATTACTAGGCGTGGCTAATGATACTGTGGGTGTGGCTAACGACTGGTTGACAGAGATTCCGTTATTCTGTCAAAAAAACAAACACAAACATATTAATAAAATAGCTTAATTTGTCTTTCTTATGATTTCTAATTACTGATTTCAACCTGAAAAAGTAATGGTACCAGGTTGCCTGTTGAAATCGATATTGAACAAAACTGTAAAAATTGAATGTTAGGCAGCTATGGTGTATAGCAAAGAAATTTTCTTTGGGTTGTTTAGGATGCATGGAAGCAACTTGCCCTTGGTGCTCTGTTTGAATAAAGCTCAAATGAGAACAATTGTTAGGGGTGTGTGACACACCCCACAAATTCCCTTGGTCGCTACCACCCCTGGTTGGGTAAATTTGCTGTACTCTTTCAATAACATGTCGTACCATTTCTAACAATAGACCAATCCATTAAGCCTCGCCTCCTTATGAGTTGACCAATCACACCTGATCACCATTAGAGCAAATATCACCAAACGGCTCAAATGTTGATCAGATTTTCGCGGCTGTGATTGGTCAATTAGAAATGGGCAGGGCTTTATGGATCAGTGTATTAAGGAGCCATTCAGAAAAATAAATATTTGAAAACAATTCAAAATATATTTCAAAACTGTTTTGACAAACCCATCCAACCAACCTCAAATTCCTTTTTAAAAAAATCATCAAGTGACTGTTCAACATACCCTATACACAGAAGAACAAAATAATGCCTCAAATAAAGCGCATATTTTAGAGCAATAATTTCAAGAGTTTTAGTGGCTTTTCCCGGCTTCCAGAATGCAACTTTGTAGTTGAAAAGAAAGAGGAAATTGCCACCACACATTGCTTTTAACTATTGTTTCCCTACGTTTTAAATTGAAAACTGAATTTTGATTTTCAATTACTATGTCTGACCCACCCACCCACAAACAATTTCGGAAAAAAAGAAAAACAAACAAAAATTTCAAACATTGATTATTCTAAATTTTCCCTTAGGTGTGAGTGACCGATAGGAACTTACAGTTTGCATGGTCGGTCTTGATGTTGGTATGACCACTTTCAGACCGAGTCGATGCGTTGCTTGCTGCTTGTTCAATGTTTTCAGCAGGTTGTTGTTGTTTATGCCGTTGTTTGACGATACCGGACTCAAACCCCCTGATGATGTAATGGGTGGGCCCAGATATGTGTTTCCTGCACAAGATATAAACAAAATGAAAATGCTCAGCATTCAGTACGCTTGTCAAAAAAATGTCACAACATAATCTCTTCCATCTATAGATCTTATTAAAAATAAAAATAATAGTCTTATACCGGAGTCTTATATGGTGCACAGAAACTGCCAAAAACACCGGGGCAAACTCCCTTTCTTAGCGATAAGTGTAACTGGGTTCTTTAACATGCATTACACAACCCACAGGACCTTACAGCTTTACGTCCCATCTGACATCACAAAAACTAGTCGTTTGGGAACAACTAAATGAAAAGCTTGTGCATATCAAAGAGTCAACACAAAATGTTTACAGCTTGCAACACTGTTTTAGGTAATATTAATTTTTTAAGCATGTTACCAGATCTTGATCTTGCCAAGTTACTGTCAAAATCCACAAACTTGCAAAAAGATATTAGCCATATGATGAAACCAATACCACGTTTGACATTAAGGAATGGCAACTGCATTGGACCTTTCAGTAAAGTCCTCGAACATCTAATATTAACACAAGAACATGCACAAGGCGATAGATGCACAATGGGTGTCAGACTCAATCACATGCAATCAAAGCCTCTCAAAGGGATCTCTCTGCACACACACACAAAAACGTCTTCAAATCTTTCAAGCAAAATACCCACAAGTCATTTGTGGTTCAAATCCAAGAGTAACTGTGGCAGAGCATTGCTTCATTAGAAGACACTTATAAGCCTAGGGGTGTGTTAATAAGACAGTTTTCATAATACTGTGTTTACGTGTATGATACAAAGGGCAATGCAGTGCGTACAGAAAAGTACCTATTTTTAAGTACATTTTGAAGGGCATAGAGTTACAGTTGGATATAAGACAGCATTCTATGTTTCATCATACACATTTTCGTTTCCCACTTGCATCATTACAAACAAACTTGCTTGTCAATCGAGCGAACTTGTTTGTCAATACCCAATCTGTGCTAATGTGTACATTTTGTTGTTGTTACACAGCCAGTTTCCCTAGTGACTTATTACTTGATGTTTGAAATGAAAAAGTTGCATCCCCTTAAAGTGATCCCCTCGCTGCCACTTCCCATGCTGTATTGTAAACTTGGGTGTGATCCCTGGCTACCACGGCAGCTAACTGCTGTTATGGCTTCTGACCGGCACCCCTGAACAAAGATATTGACAAAATAGGGAAACTGCAGACATAGGGCTAGATAGCTCAGTTGGTATAGCACCAACACCATTAATTTTGAGGTTATTGGTTCAAATCCTGCTCTAGTCAATTTGTCTTTGTTGAAACCCAAATGTTTTTAAATTCACCCAGTCAGTTTCCCTTGTGGTTTATTACTTTTCATTTTCAAAAAATACATTTACCATTTCTATAAAAAAATTAACTATAAGATTGATGGAAAATACAGACAGAAACTTTCATGACTCTTTTACATATTGTAGTTCAGCAAAAGAACTTAATTTTGCTGGACAAGTTTGGCTGTTTTGTTTTTTTATTCGGGGGGGGGGCAGGGAAGAGACAATTTTGCAGCAAATAAGACAGCAATTTTTTTATCTGAAAGTACCAAGTTTCAAGTAGTCGTTAAGCATGTTTAACTGCTCTACCGAGAATGACTGTTATACTATAGGTATTATGCAGGATTAGTAAGGATAAAAACATCATTGTTTAATTTAAGTCTGAAAGCTTACTGATTATGAAGTTCATACTAGAACTCTTTTTTGTGTGTGATTTATTTCCCTCTTAAATGAAGTGATATTCAAGAAAACTGAATCTGAAACCTAAATAAAAACAACAACTGCTGATATAGTTTGTTACAACCAAAATTGAGGACAATGTGTTTACATGCTCAAAATTGTGCGTGGTTTCTCACTATTTTCTCCTGACTCACACAACCGATTAAAGGGAGTTTATACTTTTGGTAAATTTCAAAGACCAGTATCCTCACTTGGTGTATCCCAACATATACATAAACAAAAAAAAACCTGTGAAAGTTTAAGCTCAATCGGTCATTGCAATCACCAGAAAAAAGTGGGGGAAAACCATAAGTGTTTTCAC
>JAUELU010000008.1:11144260-11167165 GCA_032357145.1 Evasterias troschelii
TATCTTTAAACCATGTAAGTTTAATGTAAATCTGTGAGCTTTTCTGTTTTGTGTTTTACCAGAAGTATAAAGACCCTTTAAGCCAAAATTTTCACATGTTTGTTATTTCATGTGTATGGTTGATCACACAAAACATGAACACTGTCTGTGACTATTTTGTCCACCCTACCAATCATGTATGATACCTTTAATCAAGAAATGATCACCTACATGATGAGAAAAAAATTCATAGCCAGAGAAGGTGCATAACAAGCATTCTACCCAAATGAGAAATCAGGTGTGTGAATGTATACCAAAGCAATCATTGGCCAGTCTTATAGAAATGCTAAGCATAAACAGGTAACCAGCCAAAATACAATGCGATGTGTATGGGACCGGTTCCCTACTATTTTCTACTTAGCAAATTTGTTAAGCGACAAGTTTATGCCTGCAGGCTTTATAAGAAATGGTTGCAAATTTAGGAAACCACTTGCTACAGCTTTCTCAACAGAGCTCAATGAAGGAGAATGAAAGTAGTGTGTGTAGGGTGTGTCTACTATCGGTTGAAACCGAGGACTATAAGGGCATGTCTACCGGTTGAAAACAAGGACTTTAAGGGTATGTCTACTGGTTGAAAACATGGACTTTAAGGGCATGTTTACCGGTTGAAAACAAGGACTTTAAGGGCGCGTCTACCGGTTGAAAACAAGGACTTTAAGGGCATGTCTACCGGTTGAAACTGAGGACTTTAACTGAAGGGATTTTGGTGTTTTGAAAGAGCAGTTTTGATGGTGTCCTCATTTTGGTCTCAAGTTCAAAAACAATAAGAAATTTTGAGAAATGGTGGACACAATACTATAGCATTATGAGGGAATAAGGAAAATTTGTCTGTATACACCCAAACCAAACAGCGCACTCTTAAAAGTGTCCACCTTATCTCAAAAACGCTAATGAAGACATCAAAAGATTAGTTCAAACAGTGAGAAAACAAAGAGAAGTCCTGGATTTACCGGGTGGACAAACATGAGACAAAAACAGAGAGAGTGTTTGTGTGTGTGTGTGTGTGTAGCGGAGTGACGCTATGTATTAAGCCATGTCCTATCTTACCTGACTGGCGCTCTGACTCAGCTGATTTGTCACCTAGGTTGGCTTTGTCTGGGTCTTCTGAGACGCTGATCAAACAGCCTGGAGCCATAACATGCGAAGTACCAGTGACAGCCAGTGTAATGAGTGAATGCAAGTATAGGGTCGCGCACATGGCCCCAGTTGGTTGGTTGGTTGGTTGGTTGGAAAGACATGCATGGAATGGAGAGAGGAAATGGAAAAACACACACAAAGTGCTGCTGAAGCGACGTGTTTTTTTTTCCAATGCAAAACACAGTGATTATGACTACCATACCAAAATGCAAAACAATCATATTACTTAAGCCCAACATGAACCATGGGTGGCTATGTGATTAAGCCGGTGACATTGATTCCTCTTGAGCAGAGGTCAAAGTGCAATTGATTTTAACATTTCTGACCAACATGTATTTCCATCCCTCATAGGAAATTGTGCGCACATCTCTAACATTTCAAAGCATAGTTCATGCTGTATTCAATTCTACTCCTGATCTGTTAATTGTGCTTCACAAAAGCCTCAAGTGAGTCACCAAGTATTTTTATTTTTCTGTTATCAACATAAAGTTTTCTGCCTAATAAAAGGCGATTCAGACCATATATTTGTCTCAGAATGTTTTGAAACTAATTCTGTTTGGTAAAGCTTCAAGCATGATTAATACATTATCAGTGTCAAAACTGAAGCTTTCCATTGGTTTAAAACGTGAAGTATTTTTTATTTTTCAACAAACAATGTGAACGGCCCTGGCATTGTAAGGAGGCCATGGCGGCCACTGCCTTCTGTGCCCTAGTCTTAAGCTACGGTAATCAATGCGTCCCTTTTAAAAGGAAAATGGCCTTCAAAGATTTATTCCGGTCTTTCATGACTCTTTCATTTGCAAGTTAAACAAATCCATATCAATGTGAACGCCCCCTCGAAAAACACAAAAAGAAAAACCCACAAAATTTGCGTATAAATTTGCTTTCATATTACTCTGAAACATATCATCAAAACAAAGGTGAAGTTGAACTGAAGTAGAACAAATTTGCATGCTCTGTAAGGCTTTTGAGTTCATTTTGTATTCTTCTTTTTTTAGTAAGAGATTATTTGAGTCGTTTGTTAGCGTTACTCCACTGGCCATGCCCATAGCGACAGACCAAGATCTACAATGCACTGAGAGTTATAACACATACCTTTGCAATACCAAACAGTATTAAGAAGGCAAGCATTTTTTGTTAGAGACTTTTGTTTTTAATAATTCTTTCTGCACACTTTTTCAAGCAGTTATTTGACAAGTTCCCCTTTCAAGAAAACATACCCAGAATCCCCACCTCCCTGCACCTTTACAGTAATGTGCTAAATAACAAAAAATTAGAGGAATTCTGGTATGGACTTAAAGGGACACGTTGCCTTGGATTGGGTGATTTGGGCTGTGAAAAGTGTTTGAAATCGTTTGTTTTGAAATGCATATGGTTAGAATGATGTTTTAAAAGTAGAATACAATGATCCACACAAATATGCCTCAAAATTGTGTGGTTTTCCTTTTACTTTGTGAACTAAAACGGTCCGCAATTTTGTGGAACCAAAAATTTGGCTCTTTATAATGGCGGGCCGTTTTAGTTCACGCAGTAAAAGGAAAACCACACAAGTTCGAGGCATATTTGTGTGGATCATTATATTCTACTTTTAAAACATCTTTCTAACCACGATTTCATAACAAACAGTTTCAGACGCTTTTCATAGCCCAAATCACCCAATCTAAGGCAACGTGTCCCAATTTCGTCAAGCAGTAAAAGTTACTTAATGAATATCATAGCAGAGGCTAGTAAGGAACCAATCACAGGCAATATGAAATATGTGCAGAAGTTGATGGTAACCCGTTTCTGCTAAGCAAAGTTTTAAGTGATTAGCAGCTTTATGAAATCGAACCCTGATTTTAACACTCAATGAAAGTGAAATGCTTAATGTCAATAGCTGAAACTAACCTGTGCTGGCTGGGCGAGGGGGCTGTGGTGATATGGTGTTCCGCATCATACTTGGCTGTGGACTTAGACTGGTCCTCATGTGTGGGTTGTGGTGGGGTTGGGGGCTGAGACTGATCCTAGACATCGGCGGTTGGGGGCTCAAGCTCTGTCTGGGTGCCGAGACTGGGGGTTGCATCAGCTGTGGGCTGCTGATTGTGGGCTGGCTGGGGGGACTGTTGTTGTATATGTGTGTGGTCATCTGTTGGGTCTGTTGTTGGATGGGAATGGCCACAGGCATGGAGGTGGGGTAGTTGCTGGACATAGCCTGTCCCTGAATCAAAAACAAATTAAAAATGATAACGACCCACTTGATACATTATTAGCACACACCGTACTTGTTATTGCTGCTGGTAATCATGCGTTTTTACGCACATGCCCCATGCCTTTGGAACAGTCTCCCTCATCAAATCCGTTCCGCAGAGTCACTGGAAATTTTCAAGAAACTTCTTGAAACTTTGGTTGATTGCTAAGAACAAACTGCACTTCAAAATTTTTTTTTTTTGTGCCTTTATTTATTTGCTTCACGTAATGTACGGTTTCTTGTAAAAAGATGTGGTACCCAGTGTAAGAGCACTCTATAAAGTTATCTTATAATTTGTTAATAATACCAAAGTCCAAAGGGACCCCAGGATCGGAACCAACAAAACTTTGCATTCCCCAGCAGAGGTTTTACAACTCTAGACAACTAAAAGCTTACTATTTATAAGATGCCAGTTTAAATTGGCGTAAGTATCATATATCAGTTTAAATAGTCATAAACGTTCGGAGTTAACCTAAAGAAGTTCTTTACTTCTCCACACAAATTTATTTAACTTACCCTTGGCAAACTACCATTCATCATTCTGTCGAATTCCTCATTAATTTTACTGTATTTGGCTTCTGTGCGTGGTGTCAGTGTACAGTTGTACGCCTCAACGTCTTGTTCTGGACTTTCGCAGCCTTTGTTTTCTTTCTTGTTTAACAACTGTGAGAAGGAAAAGAAAAGACAATGGAAAAATTAATTTAAATGCTTTCTTCAAATAAAATGAGACAACAATGAAGAACAAAATAAAACAATATGGTTGTTTTAAAGGCACCTTTCTTTTATGTTACAGATTTATACGACAACTATGGTCCGATTTATAAAATAGAAAAGACAACTTTGGTACAAGCTATTTTCTCTACTCAAAACATGACAAGACGTTATCGACTACCAGATTTCTTCCAAGAAACCTTGTTCCTAATAGGCAGCAACTTCCCCCCTAATATTAGGGAACTTTCTCTTGAAGTATCACAACATCTACAAGATACAAGGACATCAGAGAAAAGATCAAGGCAATTTAAAACCACTACACCCTCCGTTACATTTCCAGACCTTCAAAAGTACATGAACAAATCCAAGCAAATTTCCAAGGCAGCGCGACTATTATACCTCTCAGAAGTGTCTGCTCGGACGGTCGTTGACCGGAGGAGAGCCAGAGACTAAAATTTGTAAAACACACTGAAATAAATGAATATTCCCCGATTAATCAAAAGAAAAAAACAAAGCAAAGAAAGCCGAGCCACAAAAAAAAAAAATCTTCCCAACATTTTCTTTTGTTGGTCGCGAAGCCCCTTGTGACTTCCCCGTATTTGAGTGAAACCGCTATGGGATCAGAGGACTTCGGACTCCCTCATTGCCTCTCTTAACAGCAAACAGTGATTGGCTGGCATATTGTTGTCACCTTTAAATATAATTATTGTCTTATCCTGGGAGACGAAACCGCCCCCACTCATCTCAACGGTACAGAAAGAGATACAAATGAGGGATACATGCCTGTGACAAAGAGAGACGGTTGGATCGCCGGGCCGGTGAGAATACCCGAAGTTGTCTACCTTAACGTCTATTAACCTAGGGGTTTATTCAACCACAGGGAGATGCGATCCATTGACACTCATTTTGTCCGCATCTTGCTCTAGGGCAGGTTGGGGTTGAAACTGGATCTAGTTAGTGGTTCCTCTATGTGAAAATTGATTTGGCTTTTTTGTTTAGGGTTTAGGGTAATCTTGAAACCTTGATGCAGGACAGATTCTGAAAGCAGGAAAGCTAACCCAATAATTAATTTGCTGGGATACTGGTCACGGTGAAGAAGAAACTACACCGTGAAATTCAATTCTTAAGTTCTTCATGAAAAAGTGTCATTTAAAGCAGCTCCCAGGTTGACTTAAAATAGGTAATCCACAAGACAAAGCTTCTCTTAAACGAACTAACAACTAATTCACTACGTTTAAACGAAGGACGTTTGTATTTATAGATAGGTAACTGTTGTAAATCCAAATTGCACTGCTGAGATGCAGGTCCTAGAGGAAACTAGAGGAAACTAAAGGAAAGAAAATAGAGTAAAATTAAATAGCACGTAGCTCCCCATACATCACTACTACGATGATCCAGAAAACTACCAGCCAGACATCCATTGTATTGTAACAAATTATAGACCATTTCTTTGGGAAAAAAAGGAGCAGTTTGTTGTGTTGAAAACCTTTCCAGGTAGTTTGTAAAAAAAAATGATACAAATATTTTTCTCAGGAAATATATCTGATCTCTCACCTTACTAAAAGACAAAGGAAAAAACTACTGGCTATGTCAAACAAAAATACATGTATCAGTCTTTATCTGAAAACCAACTCTACCAGTACCAGTTCTCTAGAGAAGTATTTATGCCTGAAATACTGGGAAAATCAAGGAAGCAATCATTTATTGAAGTCCCTGCTGCCACAGCAATCAAAATAACCAGGTAGGATCTTGTACCACAACAAATGACAAACCATGAACAATTTTTTGCCATTTTCACTAAATGATCACCAAACTTTTAATAGACTGGTTGCATAGTGTGGCTGTTGAAAACACAAGATGGGAACTATTCAACTCTTCAACAGTCAATGATGCACTAATCCCTTTATGAAAGATAGGTTTAAGTACATAGGTAGGTATGAGACATGGGAAAGGAACAACTGCAGTGCATTATAAAATTGCTCCTGTTCTAACCAAGAATCCGTTTGGGAATACCCCTGCCTTGGCCAGACAGAGGCATGCAGATTGCTCATTCACATTGAACCATGTAGACCACCCTATGCCCCAGTTGCCACAAATAGCCCCACCATCATGAAACTAGTGCTTTGGGTTTGAGAGAACCCCAAAATAGAGTGTGGGTTATTTCAGTTCATCAGCAGGCAGGCAGCCAAAGATAGTGCAGCAGCTTAGATGCAGGTCGCGCTCTGTGTGAAACAAAGATGAATCACAACTGGCTCAGCATGGTCAAGCTCACCGCCTACGGATGCCTACAGTGCCCTACTGGAAATGTTTCTCTGAAAAAGCTACGCTAGGATACAACCGAGGCTCTGTCTTTAAGAAATTGTCCTGGCTTAAAACCTCTTTTCTCTATGCTTAAAGAAACAAATTAACACACCAAGCGTTGTAAAAGATCAATTCTGAATGGCAAGTCTTTAAAGACTGTCTAATGGTGTGTTTAAGGACTCCTATTAGATTATTATTGGAGGTTTTGTAAACTTTTCCAACTGACAAATAGCGATTATTTTCAGTATATCTACAGCAATTTTGACATATTGTTGACCAATAGTCTTACCTTTCAACAAAGGAGTCAAGATTCTCCACAGTTTGGAATAATCATAGACTTACAAACTTGAAATAAAGTAAGCTTTCAGAATAAAATGTTGTTTAACCATTTTACTTCCAAAAAGTTAACTACCTATCTAACATCATGATAAGTAAAGCATGTTTGTGGCTGAAAATACGAACATGGGCAGAGCATGTCTAACTGTTCATCCATAATACCCGCAGGGAGTAAAGCCGCATCTGAAGCGACTTTGGCAATGGCTATGGATGTTGGCTGCAGTGACAACAATGAAGAACAGGACTTTCCGGTGTCCAGGCCATATAACCAGTGCCACAGTCATTCATTCGGACACAGCCTTACAATGTAGCACTGTCTTTGTTTTCTACCCTGCTGGGTTGAACGTAGTTGTCACCAGTATCCCTCTAAGAATAGCGGAGTATTTCTTGAGTGGGAATTTGGTTTTTTAGACCAACACATGTGGTCAGGAAACCACAGATTTCTCTTGATCAACGTGGGGTCCCTGGTTTCTAATTATTTTGCTTGCGTAACAACGTCACTTTGCCATTTGAAAAAGCAGCCTCCCTGTGCAACAAGTATGTCTAAGAAATAAATTGAAAAGAGAAATCCATAAAAAGGAAAATTCTCCAAGCCAGATTCAATCAAGGTGCATTATTATCAAAGGCGGCAGGCGTTGTACTTGAAAGTTCAATTGTGTAGACTTCCTATCAGGTTTCTTTCCTCTCATTATTAATATGTTTGTATCTAATTTTAAAATGCTTGGTCTGTTTTGACTAGAAAATTTACAGCTATTTTTTTGAAGTCAAGAGAGTTACAAGCTTTCTTTTCAGGTAATTAAAAAAAGGAAAACTGCCAATATTAGGTACTAGGCCTAGTTAATTAAAAACTAAAAGTAATTGCTGTTGGGTATCCAGATATTATCTCATGTTAATCAGCCATGTGCAAATGTCACATGGCATACACACAAGTTTCTGTATGCTTTTCGTTTCAAAACAGCATCATTTGCCAAAATTCAATCAGGAATAAAATTATTTTCAAAACTTTTATTTTGGGTGAAAATCAGGCCATGCACCTTTAAAATTGTAAACCCGATAAACACAATTTTAACCAGACATACTATCTTGTGAGTTATTAAGAAAGAAAACAGCTTCTTGAGTAAACAAATGGGGAAAAAAATGTTATCAATGTTTGTTAAAGAAGGGACAAGAGTTAAAATTGCAGTAAGATGCTTTAGCTTTGCCAATATTCAAACCAAAAATAAATGTAATATTGTACAACACTAAAATTCTTGTGATTCTATTTAATAGCTAAACAAATTATATTTAGCATTAGTAATCCAACACATGAACAAAATGCTGGCCCGAAGATGAACAAACATCTTCTCATCAACACAAGCCCTATAGTGTAGAAAGATGACCAACACAAGTTTATTTTCCTCATCGACTCCTTGAGGCAGTTTGCATCATCCTAGGAGTCAATGCACCTGCTGACCCAGGGGCAGAGACAGTGAGCAACACCGTCAAAAACGCACCTGTGTTACTGTCATCTGGTAACAAAGAGGTTGGACTGAATAATCATATGCAGCGCAGATAAATAAATCCTGGAAATGGAATCACTATCAAAGAGAACAATGGTCCATGATACTATTTTTAGAATTAATAGTCTATCAGTCGTCCATTTACCATAAAACAAAGCGTTGTCAAAAATATTTTGAAAAAACTAAGAGGTACTTTTTGTGTTGTTTTTTAATTTTTTAAAAATGTTTCTTTACATAGGTAACTCTCATATTATTCCAACCACTGCTTTGTAACAATGACTGAATTTGGGGATGTTTAAGTTTGATAAAAATGTTACACTGAGAGATTTTGTTCGCATTATTTATCTGCTACATTCATCATGGTGGTGTTTCGTTGCAAATAACCCCAGCTTCTTCTTTTTATTTTGACTACGATTTATCTGAAAATAATTTTTTATTTTTTTTAAAATTGTTGTTTTTGTTGTTGATTTTATGCAGTAACTGAATGAACATACAAACAACTTGATCTGATGAAAAATGAAGAAAAACTACTTTATATTGTTCAGCCATTCCAACATGAAATAACTTTTTTTGATTAAAACAAATAAAATCTTGGACATGGCTACAAAGTTAAGATCAATTTTATCTTGTTTATCTAGATCTTTTTTCCTCTCTTAGCAAAAATATGACTCGCCTTCAAGTAGTTCATCATTATTTTCTCATTTCTCATACATGATGGCATTACGTCAGCAAGAACTTCTAAAGTAATGCTTCATTTACTCAAAGTGTTGTTTTTTTCTCCTTAGTATGGACTCTTAACCTCTTCTGCTCATCATCTTAAAAACAGATTTCCTGTATTGCCCGACTTTGTACAGTGTGGGAATCACTGGGACTCATGTGCAACAGGCAGACAGGCATGTCCAGAATGCTACTTGCTAACAGGAAACCAGCTTGTTGCCTGGCAACAGGCCCCGGCCTCTGCCGGCTGACGTGGGCTCTCTAATTCTGCGCTATTTATAGCGCATGAAATACTATATTAGGCACCCATACAAGCTCAGTGAGTAAAATGAGAACGTTGATCATGCTTTTGGCAAAGCTGAGCTAATTTTAGAGGCAGTTGGGGGGGACTAAGGAGGCATCGGACCTTTGAGGATTGGGTGTTTCTATGGCAACAAATGCTGATGCATTGACTAATTCTTTACTGAAGCAAGTTTTTCTTTAAGTACACAGGAGTGTGAAAACTTAGTTCAGGACGTAGTTTAGTGAAACTTTACAGTGAAATTACTCCTTAAATAAGCTACCATCGAAGTTCATGTGCTTAATGAGGATGTTTACGTGTATTCTGTAAAACCCATTTTCCTGGTCTGGTGCCGTCACATTATTTCATTCACTCACACATCCCCAACCAAAGTTGGTAAAAGCAAACAAGTTAACAGCACATAAACCATTCTAACAAGAACTTTTTACCAAGCAATGACACAGTCTTTTTTCAAACAGAAGATCCAATCACATGTCCTCTTCCATAAAACAAGAGTAAGAGAAATTATAAAAAAGTAACTTTCACTTCAAAGAAACCTTTCAAACTTTAATTAACACGTTCAGTCCTTTTTCTTGTTGTCCAAGCTTTCAAAACGGGGTTCTAGTCTTCTTTCCAAGAAAGTGACCACATGTTAGACTTTACACAGACATTCTGCTTAACCAATCCTGCAGATTCCCATTAACGTTGTTTACCTTCTATATTTAGACTAAAAACTAATTAATATATCCTCAGAAGCTTCCAGTCGTAGCAAATTACACGGCAAATCTTCAGAATCTATCTATATTTCCTCCCATGGGTTTTAAAATCCAGCCAGTAATCCATGAGAGTTTAGTAAGGGGTGAAAAAGATGACAAATTGTCATAATTTCTCATGTTGTTTACTTGGTATTACATCCTTTACCCAAAGAGTAAATTACTATCATTAAACCTGTCATCCTACTGCAAACCCTCATGTTAAATCTAAAGTCTGTTTAGTTATCTGTTGTATGAAAACACACATTGTACTCAATCATCATGCAAAGTAGAAGATAAAAGAACCTGGAAAATGGAGGAAATTCACTTCTTGGATTGAATGAAACACCCTAAACTATCCAAGGTTTTACATCTTAGATGATCCACAAACTTTCTACATCTCACCAATTTAAAGGGTGTGTACAACATTGGTAATTGCCAAAGACCTGTATCCAAACTTGATGTGACCCAACATATACATGAAATAACAAACCTGTGAAAGTTTAAGCTAGATCGGTCAAAAACAGTGAAAAACCCCCTTAATGTGTTTTAACTTCTTTTCAAACTTTGGAATTTATCCTGCAGGATAAAGAATATTATTTTACTCATTTCCTAAAGACTATGGCATTTCAAGCAAAACTATTTCAAGGGAAGTTTTCCCACCATGACCATCTTTATACCATGTAAGTTATGTGCGAATCTGTGAACTTTTTATATTTTCATTCTTACCAATGGTGTCACACCCTTTAAAACAAGAGGTTTATAGACAGTTTCTTTGATGATCTTTCAAGAAATTTCAAATTCAAAAGGGAGACCTATGAATTCATCTAGAAATCAGGAATAATTATTTTAAAATCATCATCCCAGGTCTACAATTGAGGTAAGATGATAATTTGGTATTTGGTAAACTGGTATTTTGGAATTCATTTGAGGGATCTGTAACAATATAGCCCTTAAAAAAATTTTTTAAATGTAAAGTGAATAAAGTGAATATCAAAAAAGTTCCCTGTGAAAGTTTCAGCTAAATACAGAGTCTACTTGTTTTTAGCAATCAGGGAAAAAACTTCCACAGTATTCTCATAAAAAACATCAAAACCTTCCACATTTAGCAAGGTGAGGTGCATACCAACCGCATCTCTGGCAATAGAATTCACAAACAGACAACACAGAAATCTGAATCTTCGAAATCTTGGGTGATCTTTGGGGATTCAAATTTGTGGACATCCTTTTATTGATTCCTAATTAACGGGGACACCTCAGATAAGATAACTTTGAAGTATGCTTACTACCATTACCATCTTCTTGACAAGTAGGCTTCCAGATAAAAGTCACACCATTTTTGTCCGGGGTCATAAACCAGAATATGACCATACACTTAAAAGCAAACTGGTAGACACAAAATATTACGATAACCACCCAACTGTACCATGCAGTATTAACTACCGTGTGGGTCCTGATTTGATTTGTGTGAAGAATGTCTGGATATATTAAAACTATAATCAACTGATTCAAGCGCTTTCTCTGAATGGACTACCCTCATTTTTTAATAACCTCCAAATTATTTTCTGTTCGATTAAATGTCATATAATCAATCAGAAGCAAGGTGACTCTTGGGCCTTAGGATTTCTTGCGTTGGCCCATAGGAGAGGTACTTATTGATGCTTTATTGTCCATACCCACTCAGGTTTTATCTTGTTCATTTTTAAAGTATGTGTATTTCCGCTTCTAGCCCGAGAACTGGGGCTTCAGGTATGCAGACCCCCGTAGAGTAGTTTGGAAAGTCTCAAGCAGTGACAATTGCTATTGTGTTCCACATGTCAAGCAATGTAATGAGAATCAAATAATAAAAATAACTTTTGGGGAAAAACGTTAAAAATAACTTATCTTTTTGGGGGGAAGATACACAACTTTCGCCTTTAATTCGCAAAGCGCCCCCCCCTCCTCCTTAACAAGATGAAGAAAAAGAAACCCAAACAAAACAAACACATCTTACTGGAATACTAATAGGCTATACTTTTTTCTTGACAACTGGAAATGAGAAAGACCCTTAACAAGAAGAAGAAAAAGAAACCCAAACAAAACAATAATTACACATCTTACTGTATTAGGCTACACTTTTTTCTTGACAAACGGAAATGAGAAGTTTCTTGAAAATGCAGTTTCAAAGAATTCAGTTTTCTAAACATATTTTTTCCTCAAATCTATCCTACAATGTGCTTCATGTAAGTTGGTTAAATTAAAACAGCTAATGCTTTAATAGAAACGTTATAATATCCCTTTAAAACACAACTCTACATTAAGTACCTCATACTAGACGATTTATACAAGATTTTATCTAAGGCTCTCAGAAAGTTGTATTAACTGTCTCATGTATAAAAGCGATATCATTCATCTAGTGTTCTACACTACATTCATGCCACGCATCTATAATACCTACATCAACTTCTTTGAAAAGGAGATCTTTCAGATAACTTTCCATGACTAAATGCAACAACAAAAACAGTGAGAATAGGATTACTATTTATCAAGTACTAAACTATTAGGAATTTGATTCATTTTACAGCATTTGCTGCTGTCATACAAACATTTTATCGCAACATTTCTTTCTTTTTTCTAACTAATGTTTTACCTGATTTATTGCCTTTTAAAAATGTGTTTCTCGAAGCCTTATAGAAAGACTCTGCTAGGGTCAAAATGTCAGACCACTGACTATTTTTTGGCATTTATACCATTTTGGTTGGTAAGCAGTTTGCAACAGCCAATTATATTTTCTTGTTAAAAAATGGTTAACATAAACTACAATTAGACAATGGTATGGAAGTCTTCTGCACAAAAGTCATGCACAGTAAACAATTAGAGAATTTAAATTTGTCAAATGTTTGTTCAACACACTAAGGAAGAAAAAAGAAGAAACTGTATTGAATGGACAGCGGTATGTAGCAGTTTCATGATTCAAATTGAATTGCCCTACATTAACATCATTACTTGGCGGGAAACACTCTGCAGAAGCATCATTGTTATTACATACTGAGAGAAAAAAGAGACAACCTTGTGCCAGTTTGGAGGGTTGTATTTCACATTGGAGGACCGAATTACAGCAATTTGAAGGTACTAAAGATCAATAAAAGCGAGAGGGAGTTACACTTCAATTGTTACACTTTGTTTCGGAAATCTAATAAAGTAGACGAACGGGTACATTAGTCCTGGCCAGATTCATCAAAGTGAACACAAGTGCACAAAATAACTACAAAATTGCTGGAAATTACACCACAAAGGCTGCCACACAATCCTACAACCATGAGAGTAAATACTTCCATGCAAGGCAAGACGACTTGGACAATTGTGCCGCATTAGTTTTTTTTCTGCGCCAAGCAGAGTTACAGGCTGGCGACGATAAATCAATTTGCGCAACGGTGGCTGGCTTCGTTATGGCAGGGTCTTCGTGGTTCCTCCAATGGGCAAATGATTTGATTATGGTTAATTGGTTCAACTCAAGCCACAAATTAAATGACATCATCAAGTCACTCCCCCAATAGAAGGGGGGGATGAGGAAGTCAGTGTAATGTGAACGCTTGACACAACAAACAGTCCAGCAATGGAACAAGGCGATACACAAAAGGAGGCAAACCGTGGCCTTAGACATTGTTCTGGATGAAGCAGCCCGGCTATACATTGCTATCTATCATAAATGAATTTCATTGACAAACACTAACTGAATTAATTTACTCCAAGTGACCATGAGAAAAAAGTAACCAAACACAGTTCTTTATTTTATCACAAATTTTCAAAGTAACTTTTCCGCAAGTTCATTATCACATTAATTGCGTTAGACTTGGTGTACATAACGGTGTATAAAATTACAAAAAGAAAACGGAAAAATTGTACTTGCATTCCAAATTAAAAGTGATTGAGAAAGCAAGACAGATCTCTGCCATGGAAAAACAGAGAATTTTCATAAGTTGATTTCCAAATGCAATATAATACTGATGACAGGTTTCTTCTCATTATTTTTTTTTAAGCCCGAGACAGACTTCAACTAGGAAGTTTGTTCACATAATGTACACGTGTCCTAACATGTGCACACAATGAAAAAATGTTTGTGTTTTTTTTTCACAAAAATATGTAATTGGCCTATGTTATTGTTAATGCTGTGACAATGAAACTCATTGATGTACTCATTTTCTTCTTTGAAAATATCCCAATTTCATGAGGACATTTGCATTTTGCTCCATTCCAAATAATTGTAATAGTGTTTAGAATTCAGTAACTCCTGCATACAGGATCCATGTGTAACAACTACATTCAGCATTGTAATGTGCAATGGGTTTTCTTAAAGTGATAATTATCTATACCAATCATCATCAGTATCCCCCCTCAAAAAATTTTTTTAAAATAAAAACATCTTAACCCTTGAGCAAACATACTGCCCACAACCCCCCTTAAAGTTTAAGTTGTATTTTGAGCCCAATCTCAAGATGTCAAAAGTCTAACAAAATAAATGGTCCCCATAAGAAAAAATGACACAGTCCACCTCCACAGGTTGAAAGGTCAAGCCCTGTCACAACTGTGTTTACACAAATATTTTATGAACAGCGAATTTACGTACAATGTACACAATTTATGGTGACCATCCGCTTGTTTCACGATAAACTTACAACTGTTTTTATAAAATTTGAGGACAGTGGGATTTGAACCGAAGGCCTCCGGATTACTATGCTGGCGCTCTACCAACTGAGCTATCAAGCCCAGGTGTTTTTAAGCCTGGAAAACCATGGATTGAAAGAATTATACAAAAAGGTTTAGGTAAAGGACATGTACTTATAATATGTTGGTAACATAAGCATTTTTTTATTTCCAAAGGTAGCTATTTTATATTTTCTTGTGTTTTCTTGTGTCATGTTTGGGAGTTTGATTTGTAATAACTCCATGCTGCAACAAAGCGGTCATAAAAAATGGAGCTCCCACATATGACGTAACATGAGTGATGACGTAACATGGCTTTTCGAGAATCTTTCTGAAAAGCACCAGAGAAGGGTATTTCAAAATGATTGTTTTTTACACAAGTTAAATCTGTTTAATCTTATGTGAACTCAATTTCCATATTGATTGAAAACATTTTAAATGAATTTCAGCTAAGATCACTTGTTGCCGTTTTTGTTCAAGTAGGTCTTTAACAGTGTGCAAGTGTTTAAAGGTGCAGCTTTGTTTTGATGGCAAAACAAATATTTTTGTGAAAATAAATGAAGAATCGATCTGCCAGTCATGTGAAATGAAAAATTTCCTCAAGGGGGTAAAGGAACCATGAAAAATTTCAAAACAAAAAGAGGAGCGTAAAGAATTTTTAGGGGGTAAGTATGATGGTCAAGACGAAGCCTAATTATTATCCATGTGATCAACAAACATGCCTTGTCATCTGGTACAACTGTTTCTCCCGAATGTCAGGTGACAACATTGTTAATTCAATCAAACACTCCTGACGTCAGTTGTTCACATGCCAATCACCCCTTCCTGTGACTAACAAGTCTCCAAATGGGCACACCGAAACACCATGCCAACTTCACCATAGACGCTTGTAAAAACGCTACCCAGAAGTATGCAACCATTTCCCGTAAGACCAACAGATTTGGCGTACAATAAATACCACACGATGGCCTTAGTGTTTACGGGCGTCAATGGTGAGGGGGGTCAGCGTGAGTGACGACAACATAGGTACCAGGCAGGAACAGTCACTGGGTGTTTTTTCTTGTTTTTTGAACAAGAGCCAAGCTCTGACACCCTCCTTCCCGTGAGTGATCGCCCTACAGTTGGCCTTCTGCTAATCTGATTGGTTCAAAGTGGCAGTGGGGGCCACGGGGTTGTGACGGTGTCTGGGGGAGGGGGGGGGGTGTCTGTTTCGAGATGGACACTGATTGAACAGAATACTTACTGACCGGCAACTTCCGCCAGAAGATTATGCTCGCAAACAGGAAGAATCCTATTGGGTGCCTACAGGATGGATCACATGTGTACAACGCAGACCAGACACAACGCTCTAAGGAATACTGCAGCTGAGTGCTACCTTAAAGGGGACGTCCATTCACAACACACCAACAACAAACCTCAATTTGAGCCAGATTTCAAACATTAGTTAATCATACTGTGAGCTTGTGTTACATTGTATTTTAAAGAAATTTCCTTGTAATGTAGTGTACTCATGTTTTAGAAGATTTTAAAATATCTTTTGAACATTGAAATTAGTTATCTCCGTTCTCTTGTTAGGTTTCTACCCCTTCAGCATATTCTGGGGAAAATGTGTTTAACTGTTAATAGCCAACTCACCAGAAATTTTCAAAATGTGAGGAGTAGATCTGATAAAATTCATTCAAAACAACCTACTGAATGTGTGTTAACAATGTACATGAACGCTCCCAATAAGCTGTTGCTTTGACGTTTCCTATATCTCTTTAGAAAAAGATTTGTTTTGGTTTTTAAAGATTTTGTCAACATTTAAATTTCTGCTTGGGCACAATCCATGGTTAGAAATACTCGCAGCAACAAGAGTAGCATCATCGGGTTTCTTCCCATGTTAAAGGCTCCAACTAATGACAAAGTAATTCCCATCATTTGAGTGTTTTTGAATCCAAACAAACAAAATAATCACTGCATGATTTTAGTATTTTTAAAGCTTAACTTCAACTTAAAAAAAAAAAGACAGTCCTTAACCGAGTCTGACATGGAACTTAAAAAGTTAAAAGGATCTGAAACTGATCTAAGTCATGTAACAGTAAAAAACAGAAAGAAAAAGAGTCTGAGAAAGATAAAAAGATTGTGAAACTGACTGTGAGCCTCGCTGGGATGACGTCAATGCGAATGCATTATAGTCCTTGAAAGACACTTGCCAGTGGTTCCCATGAGTGAAGCCGATGGCGTTCAACTATCTTTTCTCCCTGCTCAATGCAGCTCCCCTCGTGGCTCTTGATGTCCATTGTGGACGACGGAGAAAGAAGATATGTTCTGGATTCACAACCAAGGGACTAAACTCCGGGTATTACCGGCAAGGCAGAGTTACACTGACGGCGTTATCAGAAATCATGAGATCTATTGTACGTGGTCTACTTTCGTTTTGGGAAGATACATACATGTAGCAGAGTGTTTAGCTTTTTGTGTGCTTTAAAACGGAGAGCCTGACCACTTTTTACTCAATGAAATGCATTTCCAACATGATTCCGATGAGAAAAGTAACTAATTATTATATTGTATAATTTGAGGGTTGTAGCTCAGGTTCTCCTGCAAATTGTTCACACACTATGGTGAGGGAGTGATACAGTTAGTTCCATATAAATGTAGAAAGCAGAATTTGGTGAAATTAAAAAAAATCCTACAAGCTATTCAGCTACTATCAAATACCATGAATCTTGTTGGCTTTATTCAATGTTTTTTTTTTCAAGACTTGAATGACAGTAGCACACATTTTCAAGTCAATGGTGAATGTGTCATTGGATCCCATTCCTATACGATACTCATTCTCTCCAGTGTCCCTTACTCCAGCAAAAGCTATCATTGCCACTTAGAATGTCACTTCAGGATTCTCAACTGCTGGGACATTGATATCCTTATTGGGGAAAGAGAGTTCACATGAGTGTAAAAGTAAACCCCAGTTGGACTAGTTTGGTTGTTTTAATCCATAAAAGTTTCCTGAATTGGGGACATAGGTATCCTCATTGGGGAAGAAGGGTCCAATCAGGGTAGAAGTATATCCCAATTGGGGTAGTTTGGTTGTTATATATAAAGGTTTCCTGATTAGGGAAATGATATCCTCATTGGGAGAAGAAGAATCCTATGAAGGCAGAAACAAACCCCAAATGGGATAGTTTACATGACATTGACCCTGTTCACCTGTAGCTACACGCCCAGTTACTCAGACATTCAACTTTGTTTTTGTAAAACAGAGGAAAGTGCCATGCACAAAACCTTGAACAGTATTTTTTTTTCTTCAGTTTTCTACGGCACTGAAAAAAAAGGGGGGAAATCAGCTGACTAGCTGAGAAGCTGCATGCCTCGAGAATAGGAAATACATCTACCCAAAGTTTCCTCAAGTATCCCACATCCATGACATTTCCTATTAAAACTCACCTTAAATTTCCACTTCTATCATCTGTAACCTTAAACTGCGAAATCCCAAAACATAAAGTACAAGTTTGCCATTTGATGTACCATTTAAAATAAAAAGAAACCTCACCTCAATTATGTCTTGGTTGGTCCTACTTTCATGTGGCTCATTGTACTCTGTGTATTTCAGTAGCACTTTGTCCATGTCCGTGCTGGCGTACTGGAACAGTTTGTTACTACTGTTGAAGATAATTAGCGCAATCTCGCAGTCGCACAGAACACTCAGCTCATACGCTTTCTTCATAAGGCCAAATTTCCGCTTTGTGAAAGTGACCTAACGATATTGGAAAAAGAAAAACTCAAAATATCAGACACAGATTCCTTATCTTATTCATAGAGCATAAAAGTATGTCATTCTGTCAGGTCATCAACACCATAAACCACATACTGCAAATTTACATATAGAGGATCAGGTTGGCTAAGTGGTCTCTTTCCCTGCCTTTCACCTCTGTGGACCCCTGTTCGAATCCCACCTCAGACCAGGCCTTGCATGTGGATTTGGTTTTCATATCCCCCCCCTTGAGACAACATCAAATTTCAGTGGATTATCAGTACAAATGATACCAATAAGAAGTTCAGCCATGCTTTGGGCAACTTTTCTCCACACACACTAGTTAATTCTTTGATTCTCTTTCATTCCTTGCAAAAAGATTTCAGGCCAAGGATGGTAGCAACAAACAAGTAATTTTGAAAAGTTCTGGTAAATCAAAGCTCATTTGCAGAAGCAAGGCAGCTGAACATATCCTCACAATGAACGCATTCGCCCCAGACCTTATTCTGGTAACTCCAAAAGATACAGCTGCACCTCACCCATCAAAGAGCTTCCCCCCTGAAAATAGCCCAAGGAAGGTACTCCACGGCCCCTTGCACACAGCACCTCAAGCACCCCTTCAACCCATTCTTCTAGATCAGTGGGGTTGGTCCTGAGGGGGGTAGTGCAAAGCTCTTAGAAGCGTGCAAGACCATGACCAAAGTGCCGCTACTGGTGTCTTTGCTGTTTGGAAATATTGATTGGTCGGGTCTGAATAATGTTTAAAAGCATTTGGAATCTCAAGGCTAGGGTAAACTGAAAGTATCTGACTAAAGGGTTGAAGGATTTTTAGATAGCGCAGTGAATTACGGATAAAATCTTTCTCCAAACTCCCCTCCCCAAACACACACCTAAGCCCCTGCACAAGCAGCACCGTTTGATTGTTTGCTTCAAATCAAAATATCATGGAATATTTGTAAACAAGTTTTCAGCTGGATTCAACGATACTGCCAAGTTTGAATGGTAAACAAACAAACACAGTATTTTAGAATGTTACATTCTTTTTCAAAATATAATTTTTGTCAGAATCAGGTAACTATCTTCCTCAAATCAAACATTCAGCCTCAAAAACATGTTTTGAAAATACATTGTTTACATGTAGAGAACACAATCGCACAATTTCCCAGGAATCCTGTTTATTTAAGCGGTACAACCACTCCCGATGTCGGTTTACTTTAACCTGTAGCCTAAAAGCAAAGTTTGAAAACACCTTCAAGTTCCTATCTTATTACACTGCACACCCACTTTTCACAAAACTTCGCTCGTCAAAGCCCGAAAGCATCCGGGGTGCAAATTACACGTGTAGGTCATCAGCTGTACATGTTATATATATTCCAAGCAGTGCATTATCTCCCCTTCCCTTAAACCACTACAAGATCCATTTCCTAAGGTCAAACGCATACAAAATGTATACATGTAGTTTCTACTGGAGGGGGCGAACGTGCGCAAGTGAAAAACGTGTGGTTTTATGGAGGCTAAGGGTATTCACACAGTATGGCTAATATTGATGTTGTACAGAGGTATCTTCTGGCTTTGCTCATGGGGCAAAAAGCGATCGAGAGAGGGGAAAAGAAATCAATGGTGTCCCCGCTCCATTTGTCAGCTCCGTTACATTATTTACTCTCCAGGGGAGGGGGGGGGAACGGAAATATTGCTGTGAATGGAATGAATGAAGGATACCAACTTGATTGAAAAATGCGGCGCTGCGTTATTGTTCTTGAAAGGCCGGCGTTTGATTCCCTTTCTTCAGCGATTTTTCCTTTCCATTACTTTCGTTTTCCCTCTCCGTCTTTTTTTTCCCCCCTGTCTTTTTTTATCCTAGTTGTCATCCGGTCGAGTGAAAGACTTGACTTGATTAATTTAGGAGCAAAATTACTGAACATGCCGGGGCAAAAATAAAAATGCCAAGATTCAATCACGCTGGTAATTTTTTTGTAAATGACCAAGGCCTGTTGTCTCGCGAGACACCATAGCACAAAGGAGACAAGAATGCGGAATACACAATGGGGGGAAGGAGGAGATATTGAGCTGGGAAATAAAGCCTGTCTCACGGTCAATCAAATCTCTTTTAAAAGTAACAATCAATCGGTGACGATCGTGTCACTCTCCTCGGTGATTGGTTTAAACACGGACACTTTTTACTAAACAGAGCCTCTTGTGTACAATTAAAACTTCGCAAGGGTGTGAGAAGTTACACGCTCAATGCCATCTATAACTAACCCATCTGATTCAATTACAGTTGTTGCCCGACAACTGCAGCTACAAACCAGAACGAGCATAAGCGATTACCAGACGAGATGCCAAAGATTATACACTGTACTCGGGACTGGTTCCCTGTAAATTTGTGTGTAGTGATTCGATTCCTCTTAAAATACCTTATACGTTGTGCCACAAACTGGCAAATTATTTAAGTCAGTACATTTGGTAGGTATAAACGAGCAGGAAACCAGACTTGGGCAATGGACATTTCAAGTTTAGCTAGAATTTTCTACGCTAAGTAAATTGATCAGCTTAGTGGTTTTCTGAGTTTGGGTCCTAAAGCCTTCATCATAATATCTCCCACCCTACGGTAATATATAAAATATTTAGCTTTTATCCAAGTTCCGAAGTGTCTAACAGTAATAATACCACCTGCTCATCAGGCCCTTAGCATTCCTGAAACCATCTCAATTCCTAAAAGAGCATGCAGCACTGACAACAAAATCAGGAACAGCTTCTTAATCATTCACATCAACGTCCCAACCCCTTGGAAACAAAATCCATTTACTCTGAAGTGATGAGAAGCACTTATATAAAGTCGGGTGTCATGACCAGGATTCTAACCCACAACACTCTGATGACTCTTACTCCACGCATGTCAGGAGGGGAACAAACGTAACATTCTCCTGAGTTCTTCAAACTTACCTGTCTATTTCTCTCATCATTTATTCTGGATATCTGTATCTTCTTGCGCCCCATCTTGTCTGTGAGTGCGTATCAACAAAGGCTCTCACTATGCAGGTGGGGTGAAGCAGGCAGATGTGGTGTGTCTGGCAGGGTCCCACACACACTTACTAAGTACTGGTTGTATTAAAATGCAAAATCTGGAGAAGAAACAGATAAAAACCCAGTATTTTATTATAATGCGTGACAACGAAAAAGGAGAGTTTAGATTTAATAAGAATATGTTGAAATTCTACAAATTATAATTGAAGAGTGGTTCAGCCTGTCACTTTTACACCCGCACAGCGGTAGTCAAACTATCAAGTTGTAACTTATTGTTTCATATAGACATATCCATTTCAGATATCCTGACATCAGTATTTGCCAGCATTACTGGGGCGCAAATACATCAGGCGTAAATATAATTTACGCAATACGGGCATCTTCAACCAATGATGCTGACGCGATTGTACAAAACACCAGGGTTTAAAGCCTGCGCCTAACGCGTACACACAAGCATCAGAGCGTCACAGGACATATGAAACCGGACTGAAATGGATCAAGTACCGCAGACAGTACATTAGGGTAGGTTACAATTTAAAGTCATTAAGACTGATCTACATGAAGGTAAACGAATCCACCGTCTACAAGAAAAAGGTAAAATGATGCACACTCGTCCAAACTGTATGTTGATTTAAAAGCAAGAGTCTCACCACATCCACAGAGAATAAAGGTATCATGCCAATCCAGTCGCTTCCATACAATTTAATGTGCGAAATAAACTGCTCTTTTGGAATTTCCAAAATACTACATGCACTCAGTGAGATCCGTTTAATAATGATTTACCTTTCAAAGAGAAGAGTCTAAATATTGCGAAAAAATAAAGGCATTGTCGAAATTGACCCATTAGAAAAGTGAAAGTCCCTCATCCTGTCTGCCATATCATTTCTGTATTTTTAATATTTTATGTTGGTTCGGGCGTTCCTTAAAGTAAACATCACAACAAATTGCGTATAAAGGGTTTTGATTAGTGATGTTTGTGCAACAACATGGTTTATGAACTAAATGTAAACTAAATAGTGACCCTTTGCTGGCAGCAATTATAGCAAAAAATTAATTTCAATCGGAAAGCTCACTTTTCATCAAGTTCATACCAGTAGCAATCATTTGGAGAAATAGTTCTCACTAAAATACTGTCAAAGTTATTTATTTATTTTATTTATTTCCTTACACGTAAGCACCAATTATTATAGGATGTACAGGAGACGATGATGAAATTAAAAAAAATTCAATGTGGGAGGAAAACCCATATCGGAAAAACCCATTTAATCATGTAGGGGTTGAAAAACCAATCCACATATGAGGCTTTGGTCTAAGGCAGGATTCAAACGTGAGTCCATGTGGGTAGAAGGCAGGGAAAATAACACTATAAAGCTAACTTGATCGTAGTGTGTCATGGCCGAGTGGTTAAGAGCATCGGATTCAAGTTCTTGTGGTTTAGTCATTGGGGTGTGGGTTCGAGTCCC
>JAUELU010000008.1:11209929-11229626 GCA_032357145.1 Evasterias troschelii
AAAACATCTTACAATATTGAATCAGGTCTTGATGTACACATACCATACATGACTACATGTCTTCACACACACACAAAACTAATGAAAGCACATCACACAGAAAAATTCCATACATTTTATTCTGACGTAAAACAAAACGAAAAAGGAGAAAAAAAATACCTGTGCTAGTTTTCCAAAAAGTCCTCATGTGAAGTTGAAAAATGGAGACAGTATAGGGTCAAGGCACATTCCTGAAGCCCACGGCATGGGGAGAATCTAAAACAACGTTAAATGGTGGGACATTCCAGGCACGACTACACGGCTTGGATTGCGTTGAGTTGCGCTGCGTGGCAGCATGTAACGGCTTCCCTGGAGCCCTGTTTGTTTGAATGCCGGGACCAGCAGGATGGAATTCCAAAGCGGTTCATCTCAGTCAATAACAAATATATCATAGCATCTTGTACAATAGGGATGTGCAGCGACTTTGACTTTGAAATGTTCCATAAATCAGTCTGATCTCTCCAGTCCTACTCCCCCACGCAGAAGCTAGCGTATCATTTTATACAAAAAACAATACAAAGACCTCACTAAATGCTGTCTAGATTATACACAAAACGGCCCAAAATACAAATGTAGTGAAAAACATGCCATCCTACTCCAAAGTATAACAGAACCAAAATGTCACCTACACAAAAATATTGTTCATGTTTTGTGAACATTTGTGGACTGTTGTGTCTAAAAGCTGCTACACGTACAAAAAATTCCATGAAGAATCCACATTAAAATCAAAACAACTTAGTGTTGATTATCGCCACCCCCCAAAAAACAAAAACAAAAACATATATTATAATCTAATATAGATTACTTGTATGTTTTTAAAAGCAGTAACCATGTACGTCATTTAAAAAGAAAACAAATTCTGGAAACTTGTCATAAAGCTATTTGGTACATACTGTTATCCCAATGCAAGGACCCCTATACTAAGTCTGAGCAGAAACAATATTTTCCCACAGACTTCTATTCAATTGGCCATATCATTCACAGCTCTGATGACATTAACAATGTGGCCAGGGTATTACGTGTACCGTTGCTATAGAAGTGCAACACTGAATAGCAAGTTCAAGAGGCTTTCCCCCTCGGCTCCATGCCATTGAACTACAGTATGCCAGTGCTGAACATCGTGTGTCCCAACAGCCGGCTAGTGACGTACGTACTCTGCTCAATTCGAGGTGCTCTATTTCCTTATGTTTGCCTACAGTGACATGCGTAATCAACTGATTCCTGCCGAGACAGTCTGCTTACCATATATAGCTAAAATAAGTGGATGCATCTATTTATAGCATCCACTGCTTCAATGATTCCTATAAATAGGAACCAATGAGCTATTTTAGTCCGGCTCTGCCTTCTCGGGGCTTTGTACTGTGACTGTCAAGTGATAACAATATCTCCGCCTTTTGTCCCCACCAAGATCAGCTCAATTTTTGTGAGATAACGTGGGATCCCACAGACTGCATTGATAATTAGGATATCGGCAGAGGTTGTGTAATATAGGGCAATGATGAAGCAGAATTAAACCCTAGCTATGTCAAGTGCAAGGTGCAAAGCTCTCCAAAAGATATTCATGGGAGGTCCCGCTATAAGACAGATAAATTAATATTCCAGGAATTTAGAACTTAATGCAAGGGAACTAATCACCTGCCCACAGCGAATTGATTACACCTGACCTTGAATAGTGAAAAGTCAAGTGACAGTGCTAACTATTTTTAACCATCAAGAAAAAAAGTTGGGGTTGTATAGGGGTGTCAATTTAATGACCCTGCCAGTTGTACGTTGACCCTCTCAGCTGCTTGTTGATGTTATATTATGCTTTACATTTGACATGTTTGATAACTTTCATACTTAAACTGAGAAGACCTAGCTGATGAGTATCTTAGCTGTATAGCTGCGCCTGCCTGAGATGCTTCAGGGATTATTGTTCCAAAAATTGGCTGATACATTGTCTTGTGATCTACTGCCCTTATGGATCTATTGGCTGATACAGGAAGGGTTGAGAGTGAGCAAGGTCTGTGCTTCAAATACCTTGAACATTTGTCACCAGGGTTCTTCATATGCATTGCATTAGCTACATGCATCCACACAACTACTAACAATCTCAAAACAGAACCCAAGATTTGCTTTTCTTCCTTCTGTCTTCTAAGGGAAGAGTGAAAATTCACCGAATCGTTTACAACAACAAAAACATCTGGAATTGCAATTGGGCATAGCAATACATTTATTCCCCGATCCTTCCCCTAGACTCGCCTCTAGTTTACTGTAGTGAAACAAAATAATTTGAATAGAACTTGTATACTAAGAGAGTTTTTTCCAGAGTTTGTGGTTTCGGCATCACTCTTTCACATTGAAATATCATATCTTCATAGATGTGAAATAAACAAGTAGGAATTTATCAAGACGTGCTTCCATGAACATCGAAAATTAAAGTGCCTCTGAATTCTTTGCAGCAAACGCTTTCCAGTGGCATACTTGAGGATGCAATAAACCCCTTGCATAGCGTGAAACACTACATGGACGCTGATGTCAAGCGAACATATTTACGCACAAAGGAACAACTATCGTCCAATGATCTGCCTCATTTGGCCTCAGTTAGACGCTTTTGTGAGGGTGATTTTTTTAGAGTGTGACGTTATGTGCAAGGAGTCCATATAAACCACTAAATGAAACAAAATTGTAAATCATACCTTCTTTACACGTTTCGTGACTTCACTAATTCTTTCTACAAGTAAGAGCACCATCAGTGATCCTAAGAGAGAGAAGGAGGCGGAGAGAGAAAGTTTTAATGATTAAAAACATTGAGTCTGTCTGGAGAACCTGTGGGACTCCTGACCCTGGCCTTCAATCCCAACGGTTTGGCATCCCAGTCAGTCATGGGCAAGTCTGCTCTTAACTTTTTCAGAGCTAGCTATCGTTTTGCGTTTTGAACCTAAAATGCAAAGTTTTTTTATGTTTTTCGAAATTCTGTACCAAGAAAAAAAAAAGGTCTTTCTAGCCAAAACAAAAAGTATCTTGCTGATCTGTGTTGCCTTGGTACAAATGTACATCCCAAAGTCAATTCAATTTCATGAGTGATATTGCATGATTGATGACAATTTTTGAGTACATAAAATAGATCGACATTGATGATAATGGCACTTTCAGAAAACATAAAATAGATCATACATGTACGACCTTGGCACTGAACGAGTTAAGTGACTAGGAATTGAAATCTTGCTTCAGTTCAGTAAAACAAACAACTCAATTTTTATGAAACTCCACTTCGATTCTTGGACATGTGAAGTTTGAATCTATGCTTTGTTTGCTTATTTTCAAGATCTACATGTACAGAATCAGATTAGTTTGAATTAGGTTTTTACAATGTACAACCCTATATAACACTGTCACTACAAAGCCATGTCAGCTGTTGATCATCATCCTCCTCTTTTATGAATAAGACATCCACTTTTGATCAAAAACTTATCTAGCTATTGTGGAAAATGTCTAGTCAGCATTGGGATCAAACCCATTAAAGCACGCTGGTTTTTTAATCCACCTTGATTTGAAGTCATGTTAACAGAAACTATTTTGCGAATGTTATGTTGAAGTTAACAGAAGGATAAGATTCAAGTTGTGATTTATTCCCGCCGGATAGTGAAGTGGAATGAGAATGTAGTCTTCCAAGCATGACTTCATAAATCCGTGTAAGCTCGGGAAGAATCAGACTCGAGGGATAGGCTGCCTTTAAAGGCAGCCCTGATAGCTCAGACTTGTAAGGACAAGGCTGTTTTCCCTTAACAAAGGCCAAAGAGCACCGCTATGAGGCATGGAGGCAATAAGACATAGATTTAAATGATGTCTGGTCCAATGCTTTGTTCAGTCACAAGTAAATGCTCATTTTGAATTCCTCAGACTAATTCCAGTGTTGCTTTTGTCACATGGTTCGGGCGAGATTTTGCATTTACCAACTCGAGATCAGCAAAGACTGGTAGCCTTTTACCATACATTTCATTGAGAATCGTGTAAGGGTGTTTGTCATCTCTAAGGACAAAGCTTGCCCCTAACCATAGCAACACTGGATGAAGTCTGGGGAATTCTAGTTTGCGCATTCGTTTGTGACTGAAAAGGGCCTTGCACCAGACATCATTCAAATCTGTAACACATAAATGGCTTTTTATTGCCATCGTTGCCTCCAGTGAGGAACCAGGCCTAAAAAAAAATAGTTTGAATGTCATCTTTGTTATAACACTTTTCTTTCAGAAATATGAACACATATTTGGAACACTAATGAACATACGTTAAGAGCTCTAGTCTGTTGCTGATGCAGACACATTCCTGACACAGTAATTCCTGTATTACTCGGACAACTGAAGTTAAATATTGTGCAATCTCTCGGGTAAGTTATAACTTTACATTCACTTATAACTAATCACTACTAACATCATTTCAACTTCGAAACTATTCTATTTAAATAACGTGATTTTCCTTCCTGAAAGTAAATTTGTATAAATTAGAAATAAGGGAAGCCTACATTAATTAAAGTAGTTATTTGAATGAATGCCTAAAAGTAAATCAGCCTGCCCACATAATGTTTTTCTTTCTGCAGTTCACAATGAACATACATGAAGACAACAACAACCCTCGATGAGCCACAACACGGTAATCTGAATGATCTCCATGGTAAACTGGAGCATCAAGGGGGCACATTTGCAACAAATTATCTTCAGGAAACACACGGACATGTGAGTCACCCGCAAAAGCAAGCTCATGAGCCAAGTTGAAAACACAACGCTGTGCCTGCAAGCCACCTGCGGCTACTGGTACCACGTCGTGGAGGTACTGCAGCAGCTCTTATCAGGGTGCAGACTCCGAAAGCTTTGGCTGATCTGGTGCAGGTGTAGCTGTCTGCACCCAAAGAAGATTTGAAAATAATGTTCAGCGGAACTCGAGTTGTTATACTGTTGGATAAGTTCCAATTGTATTTCTTTATTTAAGAAGAATTTATCATGGAGTTCTAAAACTTCCAAGAGGGGGTGGCTACATAGTTCAAGAAGTCAGCATCAGTGAATGGCTTACATTGTGGATCCAAACTAGTAAAACCACCAAGAAACTTAAACTAAGATGCATCTAGATAAAATGTGGAGTGGAGAAGTAAAGTTATTGATGAAGAGAGCGAACATAATAAAACTGTAATCACTCTCATAGGATTTAACCATCTATAACAACAGAAATTTACAGCTTAATACTACATTTTAGCGTCTTTAAAAAGAAAAAGATTTACAACTCATTATGAAACTTGTTTTCAACTTTAAATCTAAATTGCAAAGCAAATCTTGTGACAAATTGATATTAAATGGTCAAGATACATGTATTTGAAACTTATGTCAAGTCATAGAAGATCCTACACAGACCACTTTTACAACTAAATGTTTTATACTTGTGCCTCTTATTTAAGAAGGTAAAGATTTAATTGAAAACGTTTATTGCCTCTGCTGCTACTTACTTTGATCCCTTTTTAAGGTTTCATTTGACCCTTTATTTTTATGTGAGCGTTTATATTAAAGGATTTGGCTCTATACATGTATGTTGTTATTATTATTTTGTTTTATTTACTGGTTCTTTTTGCCAATATTGCAAATCGGCCGCCCAAAAGTTGAACAACTGACATCTCCAAAGATGTTTGATTTATCTCAGTATCTAAATCCAGTGTACATCCGGGGGATTACACTGTTTTGCTGAATTTCATGCCATCTCCCTCCCTGGCAGGGCACCAATATGTGTTGATAGGGACTACTGAGTTAATTCCAGCTGAGACTATGGCTTGTGGTTTCCGTCGGTCCCTGAGAATTGTCTAGCATATGGATCTCAATTTAGTTTGCCTAAGCACATTGCAAACAACAAAACCCATTTTATAATAGGATTTGGTGTTGTCTGTCACTCAAATATCCGGTTATTTTCATTTATTATTACTGTATAAAAATATATACGCGACTCATGTACTTAATTGAAAGCTGGGAGTTAACATTAAGGAAACCATGGGACAACGTCAAAATGTTTTTACTTAACGAGTAATTAATAACAACAATAAGCTTTTTCATGTAAAAGAAATCTCCTTTGAATTTCACAAAGGTCATTGCCTCCATGCCCCGGTCTTAGCCTTGTTGCCCCTTTCAGTTGTTCTTGGATGTCACTTTTCTTGAACAAGCAGCCTGCCCTTATAACTTAAAGGGGTAATTCATCCATATCGATAACACTCCTCATTTATTGTAAAAATTTAAGTAAGTTGTATAATTGAAGGTAAAATGTTCAGTTTTTTAAACAGCTTTCCATGCTTTATAGAAAGTGTTTCAATGATTAGCAGAGATGAAACATCAAGGTACTCATTTGTGTTCACACCTCAAATACTATCAATGCAACCCCTGATTACACATCAGTTACCACCCGTTTGTTTTCCAGGGTGATTTTAAAAAAAATTATTAACAATATTTTAAAGATAAAAATATGCCTCAAGGGAGGAAAAGTACATAATTTTTCTTCTCAGTACATTAGTTTTTGTCATGTAAATGCTTATTTATAGGCAAAATCATAAAGAAAGATACAATAAGAGTCACATGCGAAAGTTTCAGCTGAATACGGTTCTACTTGCAATTCCATCCACATTAAGCGAGGTGACAGCGAGTACCAACCACCTATCTGGCCACAGCATTTACGAACAGACACCAACCATTTTCCTGAATCGTTGGAAGAATTGTCCTAACAATTTAGCTTTGAAAGGAATCCCTAATCAAAAATGTTTATACTATCAACAGCTGCAGTGCTTCTCACAAAATAAGTCGTTATGGTCATTAAGTTGTTAAGTAATCAACAATCTATGACCCTACCCTTAAAAGAACAATTTTTTGACATAAATGTTGTTTACAATTTCATTCATAACCCTGACCTAAATACATGAAAAATACCCCCACAAAAATGGTACGCAGACAAAGGAAATAACCTTGCATAATCTAGTTGTATTCCCCAAAACAATTGGCTTATTGTAGATTAGACCATTTTGATTCTTAAACACCAGGCTTTATTATGATTTTTTTTATTTTATTTTTTTTACAGCTGGTCCCATATGTGGCCTTCTTTTGAACAAAGTGAAATATTGACAACACTCCTGCAAGGTGAACATAGTGGGAAACTACCCCATGTGCACATTGTAGCATCACAGATCTAGTCAATCAATTTTAAAATGTTAAAGAGAAAAGTGGTAAATACTAGTTCACCAACGTCACCTCACCTACCATCCCACCAAATTAGCATGACCACACCATCAGTTTCCTCCTTTAAGTGTGGCTTCCCCCACCCCCTTGTCCTACACCAAACACATGGCTTATTTGTCACTTATTTATCACTTCCACATGGGACAAGTTCAAGTTGCCCACTTTCATTGGTTTTTAAGGTCCACAGTCTGACATGGACAAGCGTCCTAGAGGCCAATAAGAGAAGAAAAATATCAAAATATCCACCACCAGATTCTAATTTGACTTAAATTGACACAGTAATTTTTCTATTTTGTTGTTGTTTATGTTTGTTAAAACCCTTAATAATTCTAGATTATTTGAAAATGCATATAAAGTTCACTCGAAGCTGAGGTATGCATGGTTGATAGAAAAAAAGAAATTAAATTTCCTTTTAAAATGTTGTTCGGGAATGGAAAAATGGAAAATCACATGAATTTCAGTTTTAATAGGGAAAATCAAGTTGTATTTTTATTACTAAAAGAAGTTTCCAATCAGTTGACAGAGTAAGTTCAAGGGGCATTGTTAAAAAGTGTGAAAAGTTTGCATAATAATCACCAAGATAAAAATACACTGTAAGCAACATGGTGTGAGCCTAAATATACACCCTGGTTGCTCGTTGCTCTAAATAACAGTCTAAAGAGAGAGAGACTGTAGAACAAGTTCGCAAAACTATCACAGCTCAAATGGGAACAAATCAATTATCAAATCAATAACACAAATTGATCTTGTTCGTGTTTATTTTTTTAAAACTTTCTGTGAATATCCTATGCAAACAAAGAGAATTTCCATGCAATTTTCATTATAAGGTTTATAAATGTTGTCCTAATTTACCAGCTTAACAAGTTTTTACCTGGTAAAATAAAATGTGTTTTGGACATCAAGAGGTTCCTTAATTCCAACTACCAATGTGGAGAGGGTCATAGGGGGACTATTACTTGTGCCCCCTGATCCATCTCAGAGGGGGCCCCTTGTTTTGGTCTTTATTATATGGTTTAGGTGAGAGTAGCTGATATGAGCCATAAAGGTCATGTACAACAAGGTGAGAGAATGACTGAACGCACAGTAATCTTATCAATTATTTAAATATAATCACTCCGTGGATATCTGTAAAGAAAAATATAACTAAATACACCCAACCCATGATTTCCCCCAATCACTAGCAAGCATATCTGTTTGTTATTAAAGTCTATAATCCTAATGCTTGGTTTGTTATTATAACTTTCATAAAAAAGGGGGAAAATATATTAAGTATCAAAAGCAGGTCTGATACTTCACAGCGGCAGCAGTGGGCTTTGTCTCAATGCACTTAGTTAGTTATTGCCTTGGTGCCCCTTGCAATGTTCCAAAAATTATCTAATAGAGTGCCATTTACCAAGGAAAAATTGCCTTGCCCACACAACTGCCAAAGTATGAGCCCTCTCTTCACTCCCCGGTTAGAAAACAGGTTTGGTTTAATCCTTGTACATGATATCACACTTTGTATAAATGTTTCCACTTTGAGCATGTGGCCTATCACAATACTCTGAACAGATGGGATTTAGTGATTTAGGGCAGCCCTGAAAATCAGATCACTAGTCTAACAATTAATGGTGAAAAACAGAACTGATCTATAACAATATACAGTATTTGCGTATATCTCTGGACATTTGAGTGAGCCTTTAGGCCAATACAGCTCTTTCGATAGAGTTGTCAACATGCCGCCCTTAGTGAGAAGCACCTTTAGTTTAAACAGGCTGGGACTATCCACACCAGAATGCTTTCACTCTTGAGACCTTCATACAAGACTGGGCCATTGACATTCAACCATCCATGAAAATCAGCACAAAGACGGTAATGACTAAACACCTTCATTGGCAAAATGTCCTCTGCCCCTCCAATAAAGTCACCTTTTTAATTGGTTAATGACACCTGTTTTACACACATCACGGCATGAAAGGTAAGGGGTCAGACTAGACTATGATGCTTGAACTGCATGTTTACAAAAATTGCAATTGACATTGCAAAACTGGTACAACATCCTTCAAATATCAACTTGCATACTTTAACCTGGGGAAATTGAGGAAATAATGTCAAAATAATCAAGTGTAAGCACGATATAAACCACAACCACCACAAAACTCTACCACTCTCTCTTGCAATTCCCCCATGGACAACTTCGCAAGAACTGGGGATTCTCGCTAGCCATAGAATGAGTCTAGCTAGAGACCAACCTTTGTAACTATCTAAACCATTATGCACCTCATTCCACGGTTAAAGTGCACGTACCGACAAATTTGTGAAGTACTCCACAACAACGAAAGCAGCCAAACTGAAGCTGGTTCTGAATTGGCGGCTGCGACTTCTGCTGGATCACCATGTTGACATGCATTGAAGCATAGGCTAACCTTAGCAACATCAGTAGCATCAGCCGCAGCCGCGAATTCGCAGGTTCCATTTTATGAATGGAATTGACAATTATAACATTCAATGGGTATGTGTATAGGGAACTGACAAAGAAGGTAATGGTGAGAAAACTGTTTCAAATAAACAGGGAACAGCAGTACAATAATTTATGTGTAACTTCATCAAGCACATATCTAGTTCCTATATCATACTTACACATTGTACTTTTCTGGGACTTTTGTAATGAACAAACCACGTACTATATGAGTAATTTTGTGCAAGTACACAAACAGTGGTCGGGTTACACACTTGTAAAGACAAACATCAGCCATTTACATCATAAGTAGATGATGTCATGGCTTGGATTGCGCCTTCAGTTTCACCTGGGTGGAATCATTACTCCAAGATATAACACCATGGTTTGTGCATGTTGCATGGCATGACTGTTGAATGATGGTTAACACAAATGTTATAGTGGCAGGTGATTAGGCATATGGTTAGTCTGATGGAGCATCTATGGCGCCTCTGCCTAATGTTCAAAATCAACTAATATCATGGGCGTCATTCAGTAGAAAAACCAATTGACATGTTCCTCTCCCTCCCATTTCTTTTAAGATCAAGTTTCTCTCCAGCTTACTACTAAAATTAAGTCAACAAACTGAAATTCAGAGTTTGCTTTGTAAAAAGTTTAAATTACAGATAAATTCGACCAGTTGGCCTAACACATATGAACTGGTGTAGCATCAAACAATTTACGCAATGATTAAAAACAAACATGAATCTCTTTTTAAACAGTTACATGTACCTACAGAAAAACTTAAACATTGTCACCTGAATACTCAAGGAAGTATCAGGAGGTTCCGTTCAAAAAACAAATATTTTAATAAGGCAAAGTTGGCAACTTGTTCTAGCTTGACTGCATCTCATCTAACAGACTAGTATAAAGATTCCTTTCCATATCTCTTGGGACTAGTGCTCTATCAACCACATTTATGTTGACTTGTAAGGCTGGTGTTTTTGTTGTAGGCGTCCAACAAATAGCTGTTGGGAGACCAAATAGTTGTAAAGTAAGACAAAATAGTGTTAACAGACATCTTACATAATCAAAAGTGTGGAAAGTATGGACACTGACGGCACTCACTCAGAACATCCAAAGAAAACAAGTAGGCCTCTTGTGCAGAGTCAAGTTTGCTGATTTAAGGTTAACATTTGGATTCCCAACCGAGTCACCCTTTTTCCTGAAGTACAGCATAGACAATATTCGGCTCTGGAGTCTCCTAAAAAGGAAACTTTCATTCTTCAAACCAAAAATGTCTTTGAAAACATTTTAAAGGCGCACCAAGGCCAACACCAGGGCTTTGACCCTTTTGAGATGCCAGACCAGGATTAATCAGTCCTTAAAATCTACCAGCGAAGGGTAAAGTTCACCAACTGTACACTAAGGATATGAGTGTTCAGAATCACAATTTACCAGGCCTTCAATTTGGCCCAGGCCCCTAGCTTCATATCTTCCAATCTTGTTTTTCGTTGAACTCACGTTTCCATCCCCTGTTGAAACTGATGCCCTTCATTGATAGTATACAACTAATATTCTAAGATGCTTGCTGTCCAATCAATGCACACAATTTGGGAAAATTCATCCCCCAAGACTGCGCTTCATGTTTCTGAAGCTGATGACAGCTGGATGTGGTGTGGTAGCAAGCAACTTTTTGTTATCTTCTTTGTATCGAGTGTGAACGGAGCATGTTAGTGCCCTTAATACTTAGTGCTCTTCTACAAAGATGTTGAAGGTAGGAAGTGACAAACCTCCTGTCAGTTCATATTAAAGGCTACGTTTGCACAGCAGGTGTAGTAAACAAGACATTGAGACAAGGTTTTCTTCAAACCTGCCCTCTTGCTAAAAAAGGCCCCTGGAAGCTATTTTTACATTAGCCAGGATACAGGCAACACCTAAAATACAAAGGTCAAACGACTGCGTCTTAATATAAAACGGATAGTTGACATCGAGGCTGTCGTAATCTTCAAAAGCTAACCCACTTTACAGTGAGAGAGTCACCCTTACAAGTTACACAGTGGTGGCAGAAGTTAGTTAAAGAGTGAAAGAACGTATTCTGTTGGTCAAGTCCACAGTTTTGTAAATTGGAACTTTTCAGAACAGATGCCAACCTGTTTAAATCTTAAAAGAAAACCACAAATATCACTGAAATATGCCTAGGAAAGTCAAACGTGTCCATTTGTTAGACAAAAATATGACAAGCTGAGAAAGTCGCACATACTGGTGGTGGTGAACGTCGAGTTGTAACTTCCGTCTCAGAAAAGACATACCATTTTGCAACATGTACAATGTTCAACTCTCAAATTATAGGCCATCTGATATCCTCACAAATGTACATGGAAGTACAGTGAAGTATTGAAAAGCTTCATGTGTTGTAAAGGAGCATGAATTTCATACTCAGCTAAAGTGTCTAGAGGCCAGTTGCTATGGGAGTCATTTGGGCCTGGGTGCAGTGAAAGCTTTCTGTGGGGGAGAGATCCATAATTATATATAAGGTCGTCACATTTCGGCGCAACCTCTCCAATGTGATTTATGTTCTTTCTACGGGTCTACAAAGATCAAATTCGCTATCAGTCTAACACAGTGCCATTTAAATTCTTGATTTTGTGCCAAAACTAATTTCTCCAGCCCTGGCCAAGTCTGCACGCACTGGCACTGATGGACGTAACTAATGTACGCAAGTTGAGTGCAGTGAGGTACAAGCCTGCGAGCAAGTCAACTGCAACAGTGCATCAAGTTGTGGGAGTATCAGTAGTTCTAATTAGTGATGGATACTTGGGAAGGAAGTTATTAGTGATCAAATCAAAATCTAGAGATGATCAACTATGAATAACCCCTTTATTGTTGACAGTTTGACGTTGTGTTACGTACAATTGCAATCCATTTTTTGTAAATAATTGTATCCTGCTGGGTACATGTACACTGTGGGTGTACAAACTTTAGACGTCATTTTTTATTTATATATATTATTTTTGTTCCCATTTTGCACACATCAAACAGAATAGGCCTACTGACATTTTTAGTACAAAGCTTTTGTATAATTGTCATATTGTGTACATGTACAGTTTAGGTGTGCAGGAATGGAGTGGTCAGAAGTGCTTACCGCTGACCACAATCAGCAGAGTGGAAGGGCCTAAAAAATAAATTACAATGTATTAGATGAGTTTATATTAAAAAACTTACTCAGTGAAATAAACACCTATTTGTTTGGGGTTTTAGAAAAAAAAAATAAATAAAAAAAAAACAGCACAAGGTAGGCCCCTAAAGTTAACTGATTTCTCATAGTTAACATGCATTTTACTGTAAGGTAAAAAACATGCAAAACTTACTTAATACAGTACAGGCTTGAGCTGAATCATAAAAAGTTGTTGAGCAGCCTGAAAGAATCTCAATTTAAAAACAAAGAACATAAGTGTAACGTTTCGTAGATCTGATTCATCTGTTTTTCATAAAGTTTTGTCTGAAACTTTAACTAATAATAATACATAGTCTTATACAGCACACATATCTACCGATAAGTTACTCAAGGCGCTTGAACAGACAGAAACATTCTAAGACAAGTTTTTGAATTTTTTGAATTATGAGACCAAATTTATGTAGCACTTTATAAGGGTCTACATGGTGCTGCGTCGCATTCTTTTAGCGATCAGTGTGTAACTTGGTTCTTTTGCGTGCATTACACAATACATGGGACCTAGGGCTTACGTCCCAACTGAAGGACGAAGCAAAAATGGTTAAGTGTCTTGCTTTAAAAAGGACACAAGTGTCACGACCGGGACTCGAACCCACACTCTGCTGATCAGCAACACAAGAACTTGAGTTCGGTGATCTTAACCTCTTGGCTAGGACACACCTACATGTAGTGTTCAAACCCTCACTGCCATAAGTCAGTTGATAAGTAAAACCAACATCTACACTCCAATGCAACCTACAAAAAGGTACAGGTAAAACACAAGATGTAAAAGTTTTGTGAAAAAAAAGGAGGGGACAAACCCTTTTCTTCTCCATGATTCAAAGATGATTTAGGTACTGCAGTTCAGTATTGTAATGAATTGAGTAAAAAATTGAGTGAAAGGTATGGGAAAGTCATGAAGTTGTGAACTGTTCGGCAGGTGGAATCTCACCGCAACTTAAAAATGTCAGCAGGTGCTGCGAACTGGAGGCAGGAAGCTCAACAGACGAGCACCTACGGTAATGACACCACTAATTCTTGGCCTGTTGCCACTAACGCACCGTCATCATGTGAAAGGGGAGGTTGAAAAAACGCCTGCTGCTCTTGATGCTAAGTTATAAATTTGAGGTATAAAACAAGAGTCGTCCTATACAATATACACAGAGCTCGTCCTATACAATATACACAGAGCTCCATTGAATAATTAACATGTCTTCATTGTGTGCATTTTTTGTAGTTTTTTAATGACAACGCAATTTTTACCAGACCATGGCATATTGTCGAATGAAATTGTATTTGTACAAAATTTGGTTGTTCTTCTTCAATATATAGCCTTGCATGTATAGAGTAAGACTCCATAACATCACAAATTTTGCAAAGGCCTGTTAAAAAGTTTGTACTCCCTAGATGCTTGAGTACACGCAGTTATAACACCCGAGACTGTTGATACAAACTTAATGAAACTATTTCTTGGAGAACTAATAATAAAATATACCACAAGATTTGTAATAAGAGAAATCTGCAACAGATAAAAAGAAAAACAAACAAAAACTTATTCTGTGAAAATAATGTTTGATGTACAATGTACAGTGCACTTTAACAACATTACCATGACAAAGAAAATGATTATGGCTTTTTATGCGATTCAAATTTCCAGGAATTTGACCTGGTCAGAAGGACTTTTTACGATGTAGGCCAATGTATCAAGTACCTTCAGTTCATAACGTTTTGATGAGAATTTGAAGGGGGAAAAAACATGTAGACAACTCAATTTTCATTCTTCGTAATGAAAAATGGTTTATTAACTGAACCACATGACCTCAACTAAAAAAAATCAAAAGGGCTCGGAAAAACAAACACAAGTAAATTTTTGGAAGAATCATTAGACTTTGAAATAAAACAAAAACATTATTTGAAGAGACTTTGTTACATGACAATTCAACAACTTACTGTGTAGTGTTCCAGACCAATGCAGAGAAAGTTTGAGCTGGCATTTACCGTTGAAACGTTCTTTCTCAATTGAGTCATCTCAAGGCAAACCCAAGAAAATTATTTAAAATCTAATTCAAGTGTCTTTTCTTTTTTACAGCAACAATACCAAACAGTAAAAATACAAAAATCTTTATTTTGGGACCGGTTTTGGGATGAACTTAAAAAGAAAGAAAACAAAAATCAATAATCCCCTAAAGTTCTTAAAAAATAATCAGGAGTACCGTGAGTATGACGTAATTTTGTATAGAACTGATTTCATTCAACTGGTTCCTCTTCCCAAAGTAACATGATCCCATAAAACATGCATAGGCCTATATTTCTTTAAACACGAGCTACCAAGCAGCACAATTCCAAAACAACATCCCCTTTCATTGACTATGGAGAATCAGAAACTGTGCTACTTTCATTTCTTTATGCTTTTTACACTTCATTTAAACTCTGTGTTTCAAATCTTTCTAAGTTAATTGAAAGTAAGATCATGTAAATCAAAAAGTGTTGTTTAACATCCTATTGTTTCAATTTCTTCAGTTAAGGGGGTGGGGGATAAGGTGTTTCCTACCATCGATTTATCACATGCACTCAGTGTCATGTAGTGCTCACGATAAGGCTGCCACCCAGACTACCAACTGAAAGAAAGGTTAGTCGTGTGCATACCATCTGGAATCATGGATTGAGCACCACACTATTTGCTAGTTTTGGCTCCAAGTCTTTGTTATTAGTCACATTCTCAACCCAACAACTTGATATTGTTGACTTTGCTAAGTCTTAGTGTTCTGAAGTTTCTTTGATAAGTGTTGAAAGTTTTGTTGACAACAAAGTTAAGATAGGACGAGGGAATTTGTGCTGGTCAGGAAAGAAATGCTAAACTTGGCCTAAATACTAATGGTCACCACTATACAATATGCGAATTTGTATTAGTTTATTTTTATCATTTATTTATCCTGTAGACCAAATAAAAAGTTCAAGGACCATACACAACCTTATGTTCAATGAACTCAATCAATAACAATAATAACAGGTTTACTCACACAAATATCCCCCAAAAATCAACAAAGAAGAAAATTTGAAATTTAATATAATAAGACAAATGAGATAGCATAATTTTGAAATTTTTTCTTTTTTGGAGCAGTTTAGATTAAGTGTGGAAAGTTGTTGCACAGTTATGGTGAAGAGTATGAGAACGAGCGACAGCGCATTTGTTTCTTTAGTGATGAAACTTTCATAACTTCACCTCCTGATCATCATCAACTTACTTCAAAGCCTAATTTTATTTCAAGTGTAACAGGTGCTGTATACATGTATTTGGTAATTGGAGCCTACTGATTGTGTTAATCCCATGAAAATGTAGGTAAATACAATAAAACTAACCTGTGAAAATTTCACTTCAAAAGGTGGTCGCGTTTTTGAGATATCACCGAATTCAAATTTTCCCAGATTCAAATTTTTGAAAATAAAAAGTGTTATATTATTCCATAGCCATAGTCCTTCCAAGTTAAAAGTTTCTCATAGTTCATTGTACTACCCAAAGCTGCTGTACTTCTTACCAAGTAAGTTTTTAATGCCATTGATGCCAGAGTCGTTACCAAACGTGTACTGTGCCTTAAACATAAGGTTAGTGAATGACAATTATCTAAAATTGAGACACTTTACAATTATTACTTTATAAATTTTGTAAATATTAGGCCTATATTATTAAATGAACGTAGACAGACTCACCATAGTTTCTAAACGTGGCATCTAAATGTAACTTCTAAACTATTATTAATATGTAAACTACATTATCATTTGTGGAAAAGTTTTTCCCTCTTTACGTTAATAATGACACAACACAACAACAAAGATGCTGAATCAGACCATCACTTTTTCACTCATTCTTTGACACAAACAAGTGTTATTTACCAAACACTCAATTTAACTATAGTAGATTCATAGTTCAGATCATACTGTACTGGCTACTGCCGAATGAAACACACTCTTCCACTAAATTCCAGATTCAAATTCTTCAGGTACAGTCGTTTGACCAGTTCCGGATCATTGACCAGTTCCGGATCACTTAAACTTTGTAACAGCCACATAATTAAATTACTTCTCACTATACCAATTTCTGTTGATATATGTGAAGAATAACATCCAATAAACCAACAAACCCAAAATAAGGTGCCAAACATTATCAACAAATAAATAATGGACATTTTTCTGAAGTGTTTCAGCAATATTGATCATTATTAAAAAAAAAAAATGTTGGTTAAAAAACGCTGTTAAAACTTCTTACCTTTCAAATTTGAACGCCATGGCGAATAACATTTATGTACAATGGTAAGAGTGTATAAATAATATTTCATGTAAATACTGAGCAGGCGTCTTGGTTTTTTGATACGATAAAATTACCGAAATCGTTTGTTGGGAGGCATTGTACCCTTTAACTTGCCCAGTTCCGGATCACTCAATATGTTGGTGCGTCAAATGATGGCGCACTTAGTTAGTTAAAATCATACGGCTATTGTAGAAAGTTAAGTAATTTCAGTTGCACTAGAAGTGAGCATTTTTATATTTCAAAGCATGTAAAACTACATGTACATGCCAATAGCCGTCGATAACATTGCATGTATTTTCACTATTATGAACGGGAGTATACAATTGGTTTGCAATAGAGGGCCCGCTACTGATTCGGAATAGATTCAACAGATCCGGAACAGGTCAATTGGGTGACGATAATTTTCTCGAAGCACTTCAAAAGTATTACTCTTTTTTTGACGATGGATACTTGGTGAGTGTTATGACATGTGTAGGTAAACTGATCGAGTTTTATTTGTTTAAAATGTTAAAGAGAATGCAACAAAAACATAGTGAATTCAAAAAGTGATCCGGAACTGGATAAACGACTGTAATACCTTGTTGTCTTTAGTGAAGTTTAGACCTTGCTTTGCCATTGTCAGCTACGACAACCCACCCACAACCTTTTATTTGGCAATATGGAGGAAGTACATGCTTCCTCTACCCGACATTGCATTTGAATCCATGAAAAACATCAGCAAAAAGAGCACACAGTGCAGTGCACGGTACAGCATGCACAACAATGCAATGCATACAGACAGCCACATTCAGTACAGTGTCGTCAGGACATGTACGACGTGTACACTGTACATGTAGTGTAGGCAATCCTACATGAAAACAGAAGGAACTGCCTGTAGATATTGCACACATTAAAACACACAACAAATAAGCATAAATAAACATAAATACAGCACATGTTAATAACATAGATTATACAAATTACAATGTCGCGAATCCAAGTGCTGCTTGTTCCCCATTTTTACCTTCTGCAATGCATGAACTTGTTCTACTTCTACTAGGTTTTATCGTTCGTTTTTAATCATTGCGAATTTGTTTTAAGTTGATTGATGAGCACCGAACACGTATCCATAAAGCTGTTCAGGCCAACGTTCCGAGGACATTTATCCCCCAAATTATGCCCAAGTCCCGCACACTACCGACCAATGTGTACCGCAGATTTGATGCTATTTTTACTTACCAGTAATAAACGTTGAAACTTCGTGCTGCTATTTTTAGGTGAACGAGAAAACACCGCCTGCACAAACGCCAGACTCCAAAATATTGCAATCTTGTTTTGGAATGCCCATATCATGGTGCCTCATCACATTAACGATGACGCAACATATCAATTCGCCACAAATTAAAAACAAACCTCGAAATAAATCTTAATTTGAAAATTTGCCTCTTCTTAGGTATAAAAGCTTCTCTAAGTTTATGATTTGTTCCTCTGAAAGATACATTTTTGTTTGTACGTGTTTATTTAAAGAAATAATTTATCAACAAAACAAGGGATTAGTTTGTTTATGTCATTCACCCGCGGACTAATTCTCACTCAATTATGTTAATGAACAGATCACGATGTTATTTTGAGAAAGGGGTAGATTCCCATTTCTGATTGCATTACAAATCACAGTAGCATGAGAGGCACTTTTCCTGAAACTTAACTTTCATCTTACCTTTCTTTGTCTAAAATTTCTGATTCGCAGCAATTCTCAATATCCTTCAAGTTCTTGCTCTGTAAGTTAGCCGTCGTCAGTAAAAAATGAAGGTGAAAATCCAGAAACACTGCAATTTAGGGGGTGGGCCTCCACGGCATCTGGGCAGTTAGCAACCGATTGACGTCATAGCTACGGAGATGACGTAGCTCACACCATATTTGGGAGGACCCGCCTAGCGGAACCTTTATGTAAATGATCGCAATGCAGCATGGCCTAACACATGGACATGGCTGAGCGACAGCCGTAAGGTCTAAATACTTGGAAATTAATTTATTTGGTTATTAATAAAACAAAATATGTTAACTAATTCGTAAATCCTTTTCGCACGAAGTCAAAAAATCTAAGAAAAGTATAATATTTTTAGCTTGTCTTTGTCCAATTTATTTGTAACTTCTAAGAATAGCAAAAATAATATGTTTCTGAATTGAACACCGATAATTGACTATAGAGCGGGACTAGAACCTGCAACCTCTGTATTAACGTGACGGAGCTCTACCAACTGCACTAGCTAATTAGTCCTACGTTGCGGCGGTCTTGATATTTTGACAATATCTTCTTTATAGGTAGTTGCCAATTATAGAAGCCATTCAACCAAACACACCCGAGTTTATACACAACCTGGGAAGCAGCAACAGAGGGATCACCTTACGGGATTCGCTCGTCCCCAGCACATTGCCTTAAAACCAAAGGCGCTGGGATGGGCAAACGTATCAAGCACGCTCATTGGTTAATGCTCAGTCCCATCATGC
>JAUELU010000008.1:11259620-11274738 GCA_032357145.1 Evasterias troschelii
GGTGGCACAACTGTGCACAGAACTGTGTACTGTGTAGATGCATTCCCTCATGGTATCATATTGCAAGGCTGGCATAGGTTATTTATCATTCAAAACCACAGTGAATGGTATTGAATGGTCAGACAGCAGGAGGGTTGATGAGATTATTCATTCTTATAAGACCATTCATATTAATTATATGGTGACTGCTCTATGTTTCTACAACCCTATTTTCACATAAAAACTATGAAAACATAAATGTGTAATCATTCATATTAATTGTTTGTTCTTGCTTGACATTCTCCAGAGTTCCCTATGGCCGATGTTGTTTGGGTTAGCCTGCTGCGCTGTTGAGATGATGCACATGGCGGCACCACGCTACGATATGGATCGCTTCGGCGTGGTGTTTCGGGCAAGTCCCCGCCAGGCTGATGTCATGATTGTTGCCGGGACACTGACAAACAAGATGGCGCCTGCTCTGAGAAAGGTTTACGATCAGATGCCGGAGCCAAGATGGGTGATTTCAATGGGAAGGTAAATCAGACAACGATGAAAAAACTATCCTCTGGTTAATTTAAGATGATAATTTGTTGATAACTCTCTTCTAGTTTAGACTGGCATGACACATGGCTTCTGTCTGTCGATCAAATGCCAATTTGGGAGGATATAATGGGCATCTAGCTGCGCAAACATGGTATAAAGTACACAATAACATACAGGGAATCTGACTTCCAAGATGGTGCTACCATTACCAATGATGACATCATCAGGTGAATCGGGTTTATAACAAATATTATGTGTTCCACGTTTAACCAGAAGAAGAACATTAAAATTTACTCTAAGATCTGTACAATGATGACCATAGGCCCAGAAAAGACTGATTTTGCTGATTTTTAAACATTCTGTTTCTGATAAATATAGGGTCATACTTTGGTAATGACCACGTAAAGAGATTGTGTAATTTTTATCCGAAAGCGTACTTATTATGAAGATGGTCATCAGTAGGTAGGCATGCTGCACTTTAGTCTAAAGTACCCCTGTTGATTATTCCAAAGATCGCCTGCAGCTGCGGGCAACTTTTAGAAATGTCTGTGGTGTCTGTTTGAGTGTTGCCTTCAATATGGCCGAGATGCCGTTGGTACTCACTGTCACCTCGCTGTTTAACGTAGATGGATTTGACGTTCTGGATGAAAATGTCTCTTCATTTTTGGTCTTGAAAATTAGACACTGTATTCAACTTAAATTTTCACAGGTCACTTTTATTGTATATGTCTTGATAATTTTGCCTATAAATAGGCATTGCATTGACCAAATTTATGGGGAAAAAAGACGAAAGTTTTATAGGAAATGTGGTCATTTCTGAACAAAACTTTTTTTGTTATTTTGACAGCTGTGCAAATGGAGGAGGCTACTACCATTATTCATACGCTGTGGTCAGAGGATGTGATAGAATCGTTCCTGTGGATATTTACGTGCCAGGTATGAATTTAAAACACATTAGCTATTTCATGGCCCTGCTAACCATAATTCTGTAAGCACAGCCATGAATGGACCCTGAACTGGGATAGCAGAATGCTTGTGTTGTATTTCATAGAACGGTGCATTGGGGAGGGGGGGGGGGGTTAAAGAGGTAGGAGTGAGATGCATTTGCTACAATGAGGAGATCGCAGGGGCACTGATTGGAGAGAGGTGAAGCTCCACACGCTATTATGTGCACTGTGGGCAAACTGGCTGCATGTGGTGGCTGGTCGTCTACTCCGTAATAGTCGGATATCTGCTTTGATCTGAGTAGCAAATTAAATTGATTTCAGTCATAACTTCAAAAAGCCAACAGAAAGCTTCATGGCCCGATTTGCAAAACACTTGTAACACTTTCTCTGAAATTGTATTGACGTTTGTTTCTGTTTCAAAACAAAAGCCAATCCAAACTTTTTGCATATGCCAGTCATTGCATAAAATACATGCAACATCCAAAGTTGTTTGTAATGGCTGGTGGGTATGAGATAGGGTCAGGCTCCCGAAAGTAATTCATTTTTGGGTTTTAATAAACTGCCATTTATCATTACAATTTCTTAAATGAAACCTTATAACTTATCTCAAATCTGTAAAAAAAAATGTTTAAAATTTGAATCTAATTTGTGTCAACCCAGTGATTCCTTGGACATACCAATCAATTAGAGGTATTACAATGGTAATTTGTTGTGTATTTATTGTTCCACTTCTTTGCTTGTTCTATAAGGATGTGGTCAAAGAGATTGTTATGTATTTTTCTTTTTCAGGATGCCCACCCACTGCTGAGGCACTTCTCTATGGTGTTCTTCAGCTACAAAAGAAGATCAGACGAGCTCAGAACATCACAATGTGGTACCGCAAATAGGCTTAACATCATTGGCAGACATCTTGGTCATGTTCCTTGTCTTTAATAACAATGAAAAATACTGGTTTCTTTTGAAAAAAGGCAGAACCAAATTTCAATCAAGCTTTGGTTTGAACACTTGGGCACTTTTCACTACCACAGCTTGGGCTGTGGCTTGGTTTCTGCCTTATTCTGGCATGTGCTCCGGCCTTGGCTTCAGGAATGTTTTTTAAACATGCGCTTTCGGTACGGAGCTTCAAACAGGTGGACGGAACATATTCAGTCAGATGCAAAGCTGAAGCTATGGTTTCAAAAACGGCCTTTAGTGGGAAAAAAACATAATGTCGGCACGGTCACTATGTTGGTATTGTAAATCCAGCAGTAGTAAATCCTTTTAATTGTGGGTGAACAGGACTGGCAATAAGTAAACTTTGTTAATTAGAGACAACTATTTTGTTTGAAGAATACAATAAACACTTCAGGCATCACAAAAAGCTTGATTTTGCAGCAGGTCTGTCATGTTTCGGGTCATACATAGTGTTTAATTTGGTTTGTAAAAGCATGTTATGTTATGTTAATGCTTTTGTTGAACATAATACATGTTTAGGTGATCGAGTAACGAAATGTACCTTCCGAATTGTATCCGATTGTTGAAAGGTTTGTTCCTGTTGGTTTAGGAATGAGTGAAACTTGGATTTGTAAAGTTTTTTTTTTTTCTTTTTTGTATATAGATTTAATATTCTAAAATGTAAAAGTAAGTGCAAATTTAACATTCAGGGCTTGCAGTTAACAATTATCTTACATCTTATTCATAAGTAAACTAAAATATAATTTGAGGTTTCAACTGACGTGTGATACGCACTGGATACTCATGAGCTGCAAAGTGCAGGAATGGAACTGGCCTCTTGTCAGTGGTCAAGCTTGTTGATCTAGTAGGACATCTGCTCTAAAATTGCAGGGTGGATCGTGAATCCGAGTACATGTATACAGCACTTTCCACACATTGGTGTTGGGTAAAAGTATAACTACATGTAAAGAGCTAATGTGCTCATGTCAACCTCTGGACTAATTTATTTATCTAATTTCAAATTTTGGATTTACCCAGTGGGAATGTTTGCACAAACTTAACATAATTTTGTCTGATTTTACTTAATTAAGGATTCTTTGTAATTAAGGCCCAACATCTCTAAAAACAGAAAATATTTGGTAAGATAAGATTTTGTTCAGAAGTACATCCCTTTTACCATTTCATAGGGCCTAAATTAATGGTTATTTAAGCGAAATAAGGATACCAGTCGGAGAGGGTACATGTGAAATGGTATTTTGGCTGGTAACCTTACTATTTTACTTGGCTATTTTTTATGCTTAAGCGACTTTAGGAAATTGGGCCCTTGCCTTGTCTTCATGCTTGTTAATGAAGCGATACATTTTCAGAAATACCAGTAGATCCTTTATTAAATAACGTTGACAATAACTAATTGAATGAACTGTGTGATGTGTTGTGTATTAAAATGACATAACAGACTGAACAATTTGTGTCCGTGTTGTTTGCCTCGGGTAAACAGATACGCCACGTCATAAGATACATGTACATGTTTTGCCGTGTCGTGGCCGAGCGGTCTAGGTCACCTGACCTAAGCTCTGGTGTAGTGTAGTCAGCAGCCGAGTGTGGGTTTGAGCAAGGCACTTAACCATAATTGTCTCGAAAAAGTTGGGAGGTAGTGCTTTCTGCTCTACCAGACAGGCTCCCAGTAGATGATACCCATGCCTACATCCTTAAGGACTATAAAGGGGGTAACCCCGTTTCAGCCCAAGGAGTAGGAGGCAACGTGCCCCTGGTTTCAATTGATTTGGCTCGATAGCCAAAATTGGTTATGTGAGGCCCTCATCTTGAAATGGCCGTCCATGGCCTTGTGAGTTAGGCGATATCTAATTAAAAAAATATATAAAAAATGCCAGTGCTTTGGAAATACAGAATGGCAAAACCTAGTGAGAGGTCAGTTATGCTAATTAGTAATCATGAAATTATTTTTCGGATAGGTCCTGAAAAGTTTAAAGTAATGAATATATTAATAATTTGAACAACAAACCAATCTGCAAAATGTTATGATTGTTTACCCTTGTGTCAGTTTGTGGCGCGAGTCCGCGCGACCATTCATATGGATTACCGCTGAAGAAATACTTAAACACGTCCTCTTATTTTAAAACTTCACACAAAAAGACTGGGAAATAAATCATCCAATAACACAACTACTTTTCACTGTAAGGCATTTATAGCCTACGTTTATTTAACTTTTTCCCCATCATCATCATCATCATCATCATTAATTACACAAGGTCCAACAAAAAACACCCCCGCCCTTCCATGGTCTCTGCCGATCTATTTGAGAGGGATGAATCTGGAGGAGTGGGTAGCACCAATACCAGGGCGACCGTGCTTGACAGGCTTGTAGGTGATACTGAACTCGCCTAGGTAGTGGCCGATCATGTCGGGCTGTGTGAGAGAAAAATGTCACAAAATAATTAAAAGAATTGTGGTTGATCAGTTTCAAAATGAAGAATACATTAACTTCTCACTCAAACTGTTTATTATTTGTGCAAGCATTGTTGGATTCAACAATCATACACCATGCAGCAGCAGCAGCAGGTAAACAACAACTGGTTAACATCAGTATAGACCGTTATGTAACAGCAAATCATCCACCGGTGCCTGGTCCAGACAGCATTAGGAAGACATAAGGCCTCATGACAATAATGCAGTTTATAACACACCTCTTGCTAGTTCTGTATTCTGGTTGGCTGAAACACAGTCACGTGGGGGGAACTAATATAGGCTATTGCATGAGATTTGCGCCAGCGTGAACTAGACATCACACATGTGTAATTTGCAGGGAATAGTTCCTGAAGCGGGCACTAGACTTATAATTTTTTACTGGTTACAGCGCCCTCAAGAGGTTTGCCAGGATAATCTTCACATGAAAATGGAGGCGTCTGGATCATTTATTTTCTTATTTCATATTTTGGACCGAGGTGTGTTATAAAACACATATGGACTGTCATGATTGGTCACTAGAGCATGTCTATCCCCCCACGGGCCTGTGAGGGACCAATTTCCCTCAGCCTCGGGAAATAGGTACCTCTTCTGGTCACTCACAGACCCTCAGGGGAATAGACGTGCTCTAGTTACCTCATTGCCAGTCCATATGTGTATAATAATCCCTCCTTTCAAAAATTTTTGCCGATATGTGAAAAGAACTGGGCCCAATTTCACTAGAGATGCCGAGCACAACAAAATTATGTTAACCAGAACAAGGTTACCAGCTAGAGTACCATGTCACATGTACAATTTGTGACTGGTAACCTGGCTATTTTTGCTAAGCAGAAAGTTGCAAAACATAATTCTCTGGTGAAGCAGCTTCATGAAATTGGGGCCAGGTTTTTGACAACGGCATTTCTCCATTTGTTCGCAGTGCCTGTTCATCAGGGCCACTGAAGACGCAACCCCCCACAGTACCCAACCACATGTGGCGCATTGACACGACTACCACCAAACATAAGACTGTAATTGCATAATGCTTAAGAGTACAGCGTGTTATTGTGAACTCCAAAACGAACCGGTTAATCCAGGCACCAAGGCATAGACTTGGCACCAACTGAGAAATTTAGTTTTGAGCTCAACAGTTTCACAACATAGACCAAAGAGTGTCTTACCTTGACTTCAACCTGGTTGAAGGTCTTTCCTTGGTAGACACCGACGATGCTACCGACCATCTCCGGTACAATGATCATGTTCCTTAAGTGAGTCTTGACCACCTCCGGCTTCTCCATAGCGGGTGCATCCTTCTTGGCCTTGCGCAGCTTCTTGATCAAGGCCATGGGCTTGCGTTTCAGGCCACGGTTGAACTTACGACGTGGACGGCAGCACAGAAGCTCCATCAGCTGCTCACTAATAAATGGGGTGAACAAAAAAGACATTTCATTACTTCCACGCTAAATTCAACAAGAACAATGAATCATTGAACAATTTTGCTGGCTTCTTTGTTTTGATAGGTATTAATTTGTCTTGAAAAAGACAAAATTTATACTTTCTTTTAAAACAATTTTACTCGATCTCAGTGTTCCTACACATCAAAAATATTACTCGGTGAAGTGTCTATAAAAGCTTTTCTTGGAAACTAGTCTGAATGATTGTAACTCCAATAATCTGTCTACCTTTTCACTTAAAATGTAAAATTATTGGACACATAGCACAAATCCTCTTATATATCACAGAGAACCCAAACTCTGCTAAATTCTTGTGGTTTTCCTCAATATGACTGACGGCCCAAACACTTCTAAATCCTCCTGTAGCAGGCTTCATCATCACGTTCACATCGGAATCCTATTTTGGCTAAGCTGCATACGGCCCGAATTCTTCCATTTCCTCTTGTGTCAAAAATAACCCGATAGCCCAATTCCTTTTAATCATCTCATAGCAGAAATCAATTCTAACTGCATTGCCCTGATAGCCCAAGTCCTAATTCCTTCACTTTGGCAAAGGATAGTGAAGTTTTTTTAAGGGTTAATGAAAGTGACCAGAACTGGGGCATACGATCAAAATATGAGGAGCTTCAGAATCATCAGTAATAATGAAAGAGTGGTAAACTCAATGTAATATGCATCTTACAAACATCAATAAAATTAAAATTGACAAAAAAACTCTGAACTTAAAAATCTTCTCCATGAACACTCTCTTTTATTATTCTCGTTGTGTCATCTCAATTTAACTGTAAAAAGGTAAAACAAGAAAAGCATACATGGCAGAGATAAAATGATCAGTGACGCAGTAGTATATTGTACAAAGTATAAATATAGTCAAATTGATAAACAATGGTCACATGGGGGATTACTGAATGAAACCGGTTAACGCCCAACAACTCCAGTCAGACATACATTTTCACATGATTTTGTCCCCTCAATTTTTGTTTGCTATTATGTATTCATAGATCAAGAAAAAAGCTTCTTTGGGAAGTTTTTCTGAGCTCTATGAATCCATATAAATTTGACACTTCAGTAGATGAATAAGTAGATGATATTTTGTCTCATTAACCATTATTTGAAATGAATTAATTGCCCTGTACACGACTACAGTCAACCCTTGTTATGAAGAGGTTCTGCTTATAAAGAGTACATTTTGAAGTCCTGAATCTTATTTTATACTTTTGTGTTTCTTTGTTTTAAGCTGTCCTCTGAAAACAACGACTCAGCTATAAAAAGGTAATTTGGCCAGTCCCACCAGTCTTGCTTTATTGAGAGTTGACTGTATCCATGGATGCTACAATTTTTACTCCAAGTTGTCATGTAGGAAGGTGAGATGGGGAACATCACTTGGTTTCAGGCAAGCTCGCTTTGTACTAAGAATATCTCCAGCAGTGCTGAAAAGCCTCTCAGACGGCACGCTCATGGCTGGGATGCAAAGATATTCCCGCGCTGCCTTTCCCAGTAATTTAAAACGATGTTCATTCACCTTCCACCATGATAACGGATCATCTTCTAAAGTCAAAGATGGCTCCCTGATGTATCGTGACACTTCGTCCTTTGCCATATCCTCCGGTTTCTTCAGAGTTGTTGGATTCGCAGTGCTGCTGTACATGTCACCGAATAAGGACATAATTCTAGATGTCTTTGATGGGGGACCCGAAACATCTCCCTCCTGTTCGTCGGGCGGGGGACAGGGCAATGCTTCTGCCATCTTTGTTAAGGTTAGCAACACTAAGTCATGTACCTTTTCAATGATGCTGCGATCTTTAAGAAATGGCATTGACTTGAGCCGGGGGTCAAGGAAGCTGCAAAGGTGCAGTCCCTCCTCCACGGACTGACTTTTGTAGAAGTCCACCAGTTTTTTAGCCATTGCCCGCTTCACAGAAACTACTGCCTTGGTGTCATCCTCAGCCTTCAAAAGACTTCTTTCTAGGCGATACAAACTGGGAAACAACCCAGAAACGGTGACGTATGATCCGCTGAAGAATTCAGTCATATCCTTCATTGGGTTTAGAAGAGCGACCAGTTGCTCTACGGTTTTGAATTCCTCAGCGGACGGCATGAGTTCTTGATGCTTGACTTCAAGGAGCATAGCACATATGGCATGTTGTTGCTCCACAATGCGTGCAAGCATATTCAGGGTAGAATCCCATCTCGTCTCCACAGCCTGGATAAGCTTGTTCCGAGGCAGGTCAAGCATCGCCTGCTTTTCGGTTAGTTTGTGGCTGGCAATGGAACTCCTAAGCACATGTTCCACCAACTTTGAGCATCTGGCTAGTGCGGTATGAACCTGGCGGGTATCGAGTCCTGCCCTTACTACCAAATTTAGGCAGTGCCCAAAACAAGGAAGATGTCCCCATTCAAGGTCATGGACAGCTTTCATAATATTGGACGCATTTCCTGTAGTAATGGTCGACAAGCGCGATTCTGACAGGTTCCATTCATCGAGGACGCTCTTCAAGCTAGAAGCAATGCGATCAGCATTGTGGGGAGGGGGGCACTCAATGTTTCCGATGGTGTATGTCTTCAAATCCCAGTCATCATCTATCGCATGGAAAGTGACGCAAAGAAACTGTGTCATGTTCCGTGCCGTCCACAGATCTGTTGTTAACGCGTATGCCTTGGCAGACGTCGTAAATGGGTTAACGGTGGTGGCACGTACCTTTTCGTACATATTTGGAATGATCGATGAGGAGAAGGTTTTCTTGGATGGCAGGACATACCGGTTGTCAAATGTCTGGAGCATTTGTATGAAGCCTGACTCCTTGACGGTGTAAATAGGCTTCATATCCCGTGCCAGGTGGTAAGCAACAGCCATTGTAAGCTTTTTAGCCTGGGTGCTGTTGGCCATATATTGCTCGCCTTTCATGACGCAATTCTGTTGAAGATTTTAAAAAACAATGCAATATTTTACAAAACTATCAACAATAAGAACACTACATGTACTACTAAGAATAATAATGAGCACTTACAATGTACCGGTATCCATCTTAAGATGCTCATGGCACAGCCACACAACAATAGAGGGGAATGTTAAAAGGCATTCCTTATTCGGTGAGTCTTGAGGGAAGTTTTGAACAAAGCCAGTGATGGAGAAAGTTGATAATGATCAGGTAATTTTGTTTTGGGAAAACTTAATGATGACTTAAAATAATGAGTTTCAATTTATAGCCCATGCCCAACCATAACCAATAACAACTGGAAGCAATAATAAATTACAATTTTGAACTACCATGCACATTGCAGAATAAAAACACAAATGCGTGTGACATAAAACTGATTTAAAAATACTTACATCTAGTGAAGACTGACTTGATTGTGTTGTATGAATTCCCAACTTTGATGGACCAGCACCAGCATCTGTCTGGCAGGGTGTGGATTGAGCATAGGAAGGAGTGCCCTGGAACTCTGAGAAATCGTGAGGATGTTTCGCCTCCAGATGATCTCTTAGGGAGCTTGTGTTGCCGGAATATGAAACCAGTGTCTCACACAAAGCACACATAACTATTTTTGACTCGTCATCTGGTTCAGTTTTGAACCCGAAGAAGTTCCAGATGTCACTCTTGGCATGTTTTGGGGGCAGTAAACGCTTACTCCTCAGGAGCTCAGATACTGGAACAGCAGGTGTCTTTGCCTCATTCCTATATCCCAAATAACAATCAAAGTTCCCAAATCACCAGACTGCATGATCTCCAGGAAAACAACCGCTGTCTAAGATATCAACGTTCTTCGCTCGTCTAAGATATCGAAACCTCAACACTACACAATGAAGGGGACCTACCCTTTCTTTTGTTGGAACTAAGTCAGAAAACGATACCCCCAAGTTATATACCCTATCATCAGAAAGGCAATCAATGTCTTTTGCACTACATGTAGTTCTGATGTCGCCAAAGCCACCACCATCAGTGGAACATAAAATAACAGATAAAATAATTGAACTCGCCTTATTTTCTTTTCAACTTGGATAAAAGTTATTAACTCCAGACCAACTGATACCCTAAAGTGTCCATCAATGACCTTTTCCTGTTACACCTGAAAAATCCAAGCAGCAGACATTTGAACCTTTTTCTTCCATTAGCTTAATAAGCCTTGTAACTTCTCTAAGCTCTGTGCTCAAAGCCTATAATCAGTGATTACTAGTACGTACTTTACAATGATCCAGTCTCCAAGGCTTAACCTTTCTTGTTAACAACTCTCAATAATCAACAGTAGGTCACTAACCAAGCTATAAAACAATTTTCTGTCATGACAAGAAACAAAGATGAAGGTGCAAAAAAAGGACGACACTCTGGGGGGATACAGTTCAAATAAATTCAAATAAACTTCAACTGTAACTTTTATTTCCTTCTTAATTTTATTTCCAGCAAAGAAAAACTGTGATTGTGATGATCGTTGATCAATTGATGAATGGATACTAGTTAATAAACACATTAAAAGTAACAATAAGTCAGCATTGTCAATTGTACATTGCACATGTACATGTGTAATGTACAAACAATACAGAGATACACTGTATGATAAATGTACTTACTACATCACTAGCTGCAACACAACGACCATGTGTATGTACTCCATGACCAATTCCGGACCGATCAAAAGCCACAAATAATGTAATTTGTGAATATGGATGAGCCTGCATCAAAGGTCGTTAAGTACCTAGTTTATCCCTTTTGGGCTCCGTGGGCTGTGTGCAGCGTAACTGATTGAGCTATGTGTGATGGCAATCACAGTGGTGATGGCAATCACAGTGAACGACATGTGTGTGTGTGTAGTGACATTTGAGCATTGTGTTGTGGACACTTACATCAGTGTTTCTTGATTTAGTAGCCGTAAATGACACATCAGTTCACGGGGGAAACAATTCGCAAGTACTTTTGAAGTATTTGTCATGTTGCGACTACTCAAGTTGTTGTACTGCCGGGCTCACAATTAGTTGATGCAATAGACAGTCATGATTGATTAGTCAACTGGTCACACTAGTCACCCATGCTTAATACTATGTTACTTAAAAGAGTTTAGCATGTTTTATTTTCATGTCCCAAGATGCAAACTGGTCAACTTACTTGGACATGTCAAGCAGTTGTTCCAAGTCCACACCTCTGTATGTGTACTTCCTGAAGGTACGCTTCTTCTTAACCTCTCCTTGTGCAGCGTCAGCCTAAAAAAACACAAAAATGAGTCAATCACCATCATCACACCACAACAAATCTAGCCATGTACTCACAGTAATTCTTATTGGCACCCACTTTTACGGAATAATTTAACCAACTCGACCAGCTCTCACGAACAACTTAGGAATCAAGCTGCATTTGATTAACTTTTTCCTTTGCTTTTTCCACAGCCTTTTCTTTGGAACCAATCAGCATGCGCTGATTGGTTCCAAAGAATCCTAATCTATTTTTAACAAATTCTGTGATTGAGAGCTGATTAGTTCCCTGGGAAAGGTTGTGGAGAAAAAGAAAAAAAAAGTTGATCGAATGCTGCAGAATTACCATAAGAGTTTCTCAAGTTGATTAAATGCTGCCGTTAGAGGGCGTGCTGCTAGTGCTATGCATTGCAACTTCAACTCATTGCTATGGTATATCGCTTTTATTATTATGAATTACTTATTCAATTCATTGTTGACAATGGTTGATGTTAAACCTAAGTGAAGGTATACCCTTTCACGATAGGCCTATATGCCATATGCTCTGTGCTCATGTTGTCAAATCTACCCTGTGTGCCATGGTGCATTATCTTTAACTCTGTAACTTGATGATTGCACTTGATTTAACTGAAGTTAACACAGCACAACACAAGAAATTGGAAGCCTGTGTGTCGTCAGTGTGTGTGTGCATGGTATGGTTTGATTGAATTTTGAAGTTACAGAAACTGGGAAATGTTTGTTGGAAATTAACAACGCACCACCAAAAAGCACACAGTACGGAGCAGATTGAGATTCAACATGCACACAACTGTGAAAGGCTAGGAATATGACAAATGTTTTTGTAAGGATTAAAAACAAAATATCACAAAACACAATCACATTGCCTGCTGTGCCAGTGCAATCGACCCCAGGTCAAAAAGACCCCAACACTCATGCACAGAAGAACACGAGCCAAGCCCAACCAAAATCCACCGAGACTGATCCTTTGTTTAATCATGGAATGACCCAAATACAAATAAGGTAGATTTACAATTCTCATTATTTGCATGAGTTAAGACTAAGAGATTTAACGTGCAAATTATGTTGGAAATGCCAGTGCGTAAAGACATGAAGATTTACAAAAATCATACACCACCAATACACAGAACACAACAAAAGTATACGTTAGCAATATTCGTTTGTGACCAAGGTTCAACGTAAAATATCTTTCTTCTTTAAAATTAAAACGTTAAAATAATTAACAGATCATACAGAACAACAATTGTCGGTAAAATTATAATAAGTTTTAAAGTGAGATGGTAAACAAGACGTTGAGATTTAGAGAGATTTTGAGAGTTCATTTTCCCCTACCATTTTGGATTGTGAACAGTAAGCGAAAGGACCATTTACAGGGCGCCCTCTCGAAACGTAATCTGACTTCGGATTATTGTACTGAGTTTTCGCGTGTGTGTATAATAAGCGCCGCCATCCCTTAAAATGTATTGTTGGATTTAATGTAAGTTTTATAAAAGCACACTTTTTATAAAAAGTACAACAAGAAGTTAGGAAATCTTATACGGGTCGTAAGACATCACTTCAATCTTCATTATTATCACTTAATTTCTGACATGATTTTTACAAAACATTATTAGGAGGCATGCATGGTACACATAACCCACTAAAGAGACTTCTTCTGTGTGCATGCACTGCCTGATTTTGCTCTATGATGGTCTGAGCATAAGAGCTGTCCTTTCTCTATGGTCCGAGCTGAGTAGGCTGGAGATAAACTGTGAATAAAGTGCCCCCAGACCATTCAACCCAAAGGTCTGAACGTCCAAGAAGGAAATATCTGATACAATTTTCGGCTTTGCCTTCTTCTTTCCCCCTCAAATATTCCCCTCTAAAAGTCCGTTCCATTCACGTTTTCATTACTTTCTTCTAATTCTCCTTCTCGCTTCCCACCGTTGTAGTCAAACCAGACCACTTCTTATTTCTGTGACCCTCCCCCCCCTTTTTGTTCATGCATTGCTTTTTCTGTGCGCTTCCCTCTTAATTTCATCGATCTCGGCTGCACTTCTGACTGGAGTTAAATCAGTGTGTGTTGTCTTATTAGCCTTAGAGAAAGACTCTGCTAAGGTCGAAACAACAGGCCACTATATTATAGGCCCTTTTTTCTATATATATATTTTTGTAATTTCATCAAATTGGTGAAAAGGACAAACCCGTGGTGAAACAAGCGGGGTGCATGTAGGTCAGGGAATCAATCATTGTTTCGATTTAAGATAGTCGCAAAAGGCCGAATGAATGACGACTTTGGGTTCTTAAATGCCCGGTAGTTTCATACAACAAGATAAGAACACCTTTTCTGGTGCTAGAGTAGTACCGATGTGAAAAAACATGGGCAAAACCTTCAAGATAGGTATCGAGGGAATTTCCCGCCCCAATGCGTTTATTTCCCTTTTGGATGCCCAATTTAAAGATGATTGCCCATTCTGATTTCTATTTGAATCGTTTTATTAAAAAAATGTTCAATCGGCCAATGGCCGACTAATACAAGAAAGTAAAGAAATATACATGAAGTATCATCAGCATGCTTACAGTAGGCCTACAAAAATTTGAAATAGAGGATCGAGGGAGCATGGATTCAATTTGTTGGAAACCTTTTTTCCTTTAGTCGATGAGTTTGTATGAAATAATCTGCCAAAGATTAGTATTCTAAAATAACAATGCTAAACGTGTCTTTGCGAGCTGCTGTTTTTAAAAATATGTCTTTCTTGTCCGTTGCGTAGCATATTTTTGTTTGTTTGTTTGTTTCTTTCTTTCTTTCTTACAAAATTGTTTTAAATGGGGTTAAATCAAAATATAATTATACTTTCTATATAGATTCAACAGAAGTAAACTTGTGTTTATGTTAATTTTGGGGGGTATAAAATTATAAATTAAATTTCTAGTTGCACGTACGGTTCTAGCAGACGACAATAAGCTTTTTCACACGGACGACACAGTCATGAACATTACCGTTAATTTTGAACAGCGTCCTCTAGTGATAATCGATAACCAGTTAGAATGCGGATTGATATTATTATTTTAGAACTAAATAATAAATCTACTATTTTCAATACATTTTTCCTCCAAACGTTAACAGGGGCTAATAAATTAATAAAAATATTTTAAATGTTACTTTTGTTTTCTATTTTAACATGAATAATGAGTTGAAGTATTGAAGTTAGCTTTTGACGTTGGGCGTGTTTTATGTGTGTGATGCGCCCCGGTGATTTCCAATGTAACTGTGTTGCGTGCATAATCAATAGAGAACGTCTGCTAAACTGTGTCCGTGGTGTGTGTGTCCTTGCGATGCATTTTGCATGGGACAAAAATACTGCACAAAAAACGTAGTCAAGTAAAGAACAAGCAGTATGGAGGACTAACGTTGCGACGGACGGATAAACATAGTGTTGATAAAAACATGTTTCAGTCGTGAGTTCCTGAATTTATTACAGAGCAACGGACATACGACATAACTTAGCAGTAAAGCTTGAACGTAAGTCCCATAACAAGTGATTTTGTGTGGTGAATTTTAGTTATGAAGGCAATGTATGTTTTGTTAACCCGGAAGGGTTGAAAACGTGACTTTGGCT
>JAUELU010000008.1:11306452-11332684 GCA_032357145.1 Evasterias troschelii
CATTGTTACCAAGTAAGAATTGTGGCCTATATTGTTTCTGTTAATGTTTCGTCCACGCTGCAGGAAAAAGCCTGATACTCAGACTGTAGTGGTGGCCCAAAGTCCGGACACGGATTTGCCCAAAATCCGGACACAAAATTCGCTTGCTAAAATTTTCCTTGTTTTTTTTCTGTGACCCGCTCACATGCCTGATGAATGTCCACTTGGAAAATGCCTGCCGGTGTACAATGATGAGTGACCAGTGTAATCTGATTGGTCAGCACCATTGTCTCAATAGGCAAAAAGGCTGGCCTTGTCACATGGGTTTGTACGCCCTCACGATATTATATACAACACTATTGGTTTGTCCCAACTTTTCCCGTTGAGTGTAAATGGCTTTGTTAAAGCTGCGTGGGAAAAAATTATGTGCATGTTTTGTTCAATTAAGGATATAATTATTTCATTTCAAAAGGCACAACCTGGTGGTGTTCTAGTGTACTTAAAGCTTATTCTCTTTAAATAGAAATTGTGTATGTTTTTTAGTAACACCATATTAAAACCACCACAACTCGTTTGAAATATTAGTTACAGTGTCAGTTTAGACCTTGCTATATTTCAAGGTAAACAAAGTTGACATATTCAACAAAGTCATTTTATGGCCTTTTCTGAAACTATGGCTATGGTTTTGGCTACAGCTTTAAATTTGGCTTTGGCTGAGGCTCCATTAGTTCTTTTGACAACATTCACTTAAGGTTCTGGGCTTCAAGCAGGTGGAGGAAACCTAAATGGAAGCCAAATGCACATTTTGGCCTTGGAGATCATTTTCACTTTTAAATGTACATTGTACAATACGTGTTGATCTATGCTTGAAATTCATTGACATTTATCACAATGTCTCCATCTTGGTCATGTTTCCTGAATTGAATAGCAATAGTGGAATATGAGTCTTATGAAACAAAAAGGGGCCAGGCTACGTTCCCTCCCAGCCAGCAATTATATGTACTTTGATTTCATTAGAAGAACCCAAATATGACTTACTGTGGTCAAGATCTTGTTTTGTTTCTTATAAACCAAAAAGAATACCCAAAACAGTGGGAATGAAATTGGCAATGAAAGTGTTTGATAATTTCATTGTTTATCAGTAGCCTTGGCCGACCTCCTTTTTTTTTCTTTTTCAGTTTCTGTTTCACATCAACTTGATCGATCATAGTCAGAAGTTTCCTTTGAAAAACAACTCTATGATTGATTCAAATTGGTTCTACATAACACCCCTCCCTTATTGTATGTGTTTCTAAGGTCACAATGTTATTTTGCTGGATGTTATTTTATACATGTAATACCTTTCAGTCAGATCATGGCAGATCATGTAGACATACATAGGTGATTGATGTATGGGCTGAAGCTTCCTACATGTACATGTATAAAAAATGTCCTCATGATTGAGTAGAAACTGCCTTAATTGTATTATACAGGATTGGTAGAGCTGAAAAAATAATCACAGACAGTGTTCATGTTTTGTGTAATCAACCACATACGTGAAATAACAAACCTGTAAAAATTTGAGCTCAATTGATCATCGAGGTCACAAGAAAATAGTGAAAAGAGACCTTATGTTTTCTGTTTTTATCACGCGTGATAAAAACTATTGTTTTACTAATTTCTCAGAAACGATAGCATTTTAGGCAGAAATATTTTAAGGAACCCTTTCTACCATTACTTACTTTCAATCATGTTAGTTATGTGTGAATCTGAGAACATTTGTGTTTTTTCGATCTTACCAATAGTGTACAGGGCCTTTAAAGAGGGACTCCAAGGTCAAATTCAGTTTTATGATGCACTCATTTTCCAATGGATAGAGTCTAAATGAGAGTCAGAAACAAAATTACAAGTCTCCAACCTCACGTTAAAATAATAGTCATTTTATCTGATACTCTTTCGTAGCGAAATTTGAAACGTGATGTCATCAATTACTTAAAACAAATTGGTCTTTATAATCCAAAGAGGAATTTGTCAGGCCAGTCAAAAGGTCAAATCCAATGCCATTGTGATTGAATTTCGTTAAAATTCAGGTATGAACAAAATATTCTTTGTACACTAATGTACAGACCATTACATTTGAAATGTGGCGCCATCAAATAGATATGGATTTTTACAAAAATTGCACTTAAAATATTAGCTTTAAAGAGCTGCTTTTAATACTGCTTTGAAATCTGTAGCAACCATCAATATGTGATACATATGGAAGGAATAAAATGCTTGACCTTTAGGTGGTAAATCATGTGTGGGAGAGAAGGTACATGTACAAATTATTTCAAATGAGATCAAACGATACACCGCAACCAGTTTTTCTACCACTCAGGAAGTAGTAAAAATAAATTGAGGGCAGTAAAACTTGGACTTCCATTTTATTATTACACTCAGACAAAAATGTACAGTGAATCTACACAAGAAGTACTTTAAGGGTAATCATACAGAGTATCAGCAGGTCACCATGTATACATCTGGATGAAGAGAAGCAGTTATGGTCACTAAGACTGGAGTCTTGCTCCTCATAAACTCAAATATTATGATTTGCAAAACGATTTAGTCCAGCATTCTGGATCCAATTTCATGGAATTTTTGTTTTGTTTTTTCTTTTGCATCTTTTAGGAATTTTAAGTAGATACCCACTTGAAGATGATGAGGATTTCCCACTACCAGACTCAGTGTCAAGGTTTTGCATGCCCCTCGGTGCAACCATAGAATGCTGGTCCACAGCACGTCACCATCCTCTGCCCGTCTTCTCCACATTTGTCTTGACTGACAGTGCTGGCCTAAAGGTACGCTAAATATCCAGCTACATATGGGGTTTTTCTAATTTGTAATCTTTATGAGAGAACTGTATTTATGCTTTGGGGAGATGATACAATACCCCCTAGACTATACTCTTTTTTCCTTTTTTTTTTTGCATGAAGGTCTGTCCAATAAGTTTGTGAGCAAAGTTCAAGTACATTTTGGTTGGTGCTGAAGTTTTACTGGAATCTTTTTAAACGGCCAGGGATCATTCCGCGATTGTATGAGTAACTTTTTCCATACTGACTTTTATCAAAAAATAACTTTGTAATATGCCGCTATTCCCACCATGTTGTGGTGGGGGTGCAGGGCACCATTCAAATCCAGCAAGTGAAAGCTGGAGGGCAAGGGATGTTGAAAGTACCAAACCCTACTATTTACTTCTCTACTTTGTCTGGCCTAATGATATAACGTCTGCTATTTTTTGTGTGAAGACATAAAAACATTATTGAGAGGAGTTAAAGTGAAAAATTATGTTAAAAGAACAGGGACTGCCAATTAGAGCTAGATAGCTGAGTAGAGCGCCTGCACGTTAATTCAGAGGTCGTATGTTCAATTCCAGCTCTAGTCAATTTTTCTCATTGTTCAACCTCAAATTAATTATCTTTGATTGGATTTGTGCAGGTGTACGGTGCGGCCGTCACATTCTATGAAGGCTACCCAGAAGAGAAATTAACATCACAGCAACGCAAAGATCTTGGTATCAAAGCGGAGAAGAAGAACGTTACTTTAAGCTACAGTGTGCACACCAACAAGTGTGTGTGCCTGCTGTCAAGATGGCCATTCTTTGACGCCTTCAAGAATTTTCTTACATATATCTACAGGTTATCAATATCAGGGCCTCACACGATACCAATTGAAAGGTGAGTAACAGACCTAAGTCTTCAGAAAATAGAATTCGCTGTTGCAAACTGCTTACCAACCAAAAGGACCTGTGGCATAAATGCAAAAAACAAGTTAGTGGCCTGATGTTTTGACCCTAGCACTAGCAGAGTCTTTCTCAAAGACTGAATAACAACACAACACACATAAACAATGATAATGGTGTAACAGAAGCAGTCAAGTGGATATAAATGAAAAGAGAGAGAGAGAAAGAGGTAGAAAGCACAAAGAAAATGGGATGAACAATGAAGGAAAAGACAATGGATGAACAATGAGGTAATCTTGTCATTATTATGGGGCCTAAATATGAAGAAAACTAAATTGATCAAAAATATTACAGGCAGGCTGGATCAGATCATAAAGTGCTTTACCAGTAAGCACATTTTGGGGCTTACTATAGCAAAAAAATGTATATAAGTAAAAGTGAATTTCTAGAACCAATAAGAAAATTTGACAGCGCCTACACACTTACAAATTGGGTATCCATTGTTTTGTCAATCATCTGTTTACAAGAATTTCCGGAAAGTGTTCAAGTTCCTAGGCCGAAGGGTTTAGAAATAGTAGAAAACATCACTTTCAAAATGGGCCGGGCCCAATTTCATAGAGATGCATTAAGAACAAAAAGAAACTAAGCACAAAGCAATTTTGCTGACCAGAATAAGGTTACCGGCCAAAATTCCATGTCACATGCACCGTTTGTGAACGGTTTCCTGCTTATTTTTGTTTAGCAGAGAATTGTTAAGCACTTTTGTCTCCTTGAGCATCTCTATAAAACAAACAAACATTAAACAAATATCCTTGAATACAGAAGTTATCCATCATTTGTACATGTAGACTAAATTGCAACAGAATGTTTTGTGCATGCCTCTCTGTAGGGACACGATTTGAGTGCAGCTCCGTTCCATCAAGCATGTACTTGCATCATCTGTTAAATTCAGCAACAACAACAAAATCAATACAAACACCCAAGGGTAAAATGGTGGGTTTCAGCCGCTGCATGAGCTAGACTCATGTATGTGTCCCCAAGGTCATCATGTTGTATGAGGCATTGTCTAATACAGATGTTGTCTAACATTCTTTGGAACCACCGTGTTCAAAAAATCTCATTAATTTTGCATGTTGTATACCTGCTCACCCACATAGTTTTAATGTTGTTGTTGTTGTGGGCTTGTACATTAATGCAAGGCTTTAAACCCAGCTACATTTATGTGTCTTCAATGGTCTATAGAGAAGATGTTACATGTTTTAATGGGTCTATTTAATTGCAGAAAACAATGATTTTATGCAGGTCTGACCAGTATATGAGAAGGAAATTAATATAGGAAAATTAATACAAATCTTTATGAACAGATTCAAATTCAAAGATACAAGTGTTGTTTCAAAATCCAGTGATCCAGTGGGTTTTTTGTATTTAAGAATAGAATGCGAACAAGTAAGCTTAAGGGTTAAAAATAAATTTACATATATATGTGAAATAAGGCAGCACATTTTTTTGCAAAGATCCCTTCAAGATGCATCGCACTATTTTTTTGCCAATTCGAGGGTAGAACTTAATTTTTATTTTGTATGGCCATTTTCTTTTATTAGAGGAAGTTATAAAGTTTCATTGTAAACAACCATTCAACAATTTGTATTTATTTATTTAGTTAAAACCATATGCAATGAGGGTGACCCATCCAGCACAGCTGATCATTTGGGGCCCTCACATAATATATAAAAAAACAAAAAAGATAAAATACAAACAAAATACATGTTGTCAGTTTAAAAAATACTCATCTACCAGCAACCATGTACAAACAATCGTCCTTAAATGCACATGACGTCATTTGAGTAGGGCACCCTCACCTAGAAGTAAAGGGAGATTGTTCATTGGCCAATCCTTTGCATGGCGCATACAAATCTTCACTTTTTTTGTTGTTTTTTCATTGTATTGCCTCTTAGATGGCGGCTTTTTGCCTTCAATGCAGTACGTCTATTTGCATGTGACTGGATTTGTGTACGTTGTGCTCAGCATACACAAAAGTAGTTTAATTTTTCTGACAGATAAAGCAAGGTGTTCATATAAAGACCGGGTCTCTACAAGACACCCAGACACCCCTGTGGCCAGGTGTAAATCAAACTAATTGTACATGACAATCTAGAACAGGTTGCTTTACCTGTAATGGATTAACGACATTGTGAATGATATGGTATTTTCTAGTGCAACAGATGCGTAGCTCTCTCTGGATGTATCATGCATCATGCCAGATTTCTAGGGAGGGTAATCTGTTATCTCAAGGTGAATGCCTCGGGGCGTTTAGCTTGACTTGAATAAATTACATCAAACAGGGCGACATTAAGGACACTCATACTCATGCACGCCAGAGAATTTTGTATTTTGCTTTTTTCAAATCGGAGCAATGGACTGAACCTGCATTATGCGTAATTGAAACACCATCCAGAGGATCTTAATTTAATTGACCTTATTTATACAGCGCATGTAGATTTGGCTATTCAGTGAAGGTGTACTAGATCTTGAGTTTCCAGTAGACAAGTGAAGTACGAGGGCTACATTTCACAAAGCCTGAAGCAGACATGTTGTGCTGAACGGGGCAGCACTTATTCTCAGCACGGACTCTATTTCACAACAACTTTCTACCTTCAGCAGAGCTGCCAACTCTCCCTGTTCTGATAAACACATTTGTAAATCTCCCTGATTATGGAAACTTTTCCCCTATTTTGTTGAATTCTATATATCTCCCGTTTTTGTGTGCACAAACTCCCTGATTGCAACATGCAAATCTCTGCCTTCGGCAAGGCAAATGGCACACTAACTTAACGTACACTGTTCAAAACATTAAGACTACTACTTCTCTACCCAACATCTTCTCAGTACAAACACTTTGAGATTTGAATCAAATGGTTATTAGCGGAATGTACCTTCACAGCATATCGGCGCACACAAGCAAGAGCCAAAAGGGCCCCAAATTCCTAATCCGATAAGCTGAAATATTAAGATCATTGTTTTTGTTCAATTTGTATGCACAATATGGCTGAGGAATATTCATGTTCTTCGCTTCTGCTTGAGGTGGGGAGAAATATAATTCTTAGAAACAAAAATTGGCTTCATGAATCAGAAATAATATGATAAACTTAATCGCAGCGGTGGCTGAGCATTTCTAATCACATTATATACCTGATTGTGCACTCACATGAGCTATGCTCATGCTGGTTATCTTGTGAATTAACTTGCAACTTTGGGAATTCATGGGGAGGGTGATTCTCAGACTACAATGGATTTTCTAGGAAGTTTCTTCAAGCTTGGTTCTAAACAACCTCTTTCCCAGGGGTGGATGATCTCGCCACGCATTTTTTTCCCCCCGTCCCAACATTAATTACTTGGGTTTTCTTTCACGTAGAAAACATGTATGAACAAGTCTTCACTTGAACTTTCCAAACACCTGTTTTTTTGCAAGGCTAGAAAAACACTTTCAGGCTTTTTGGAGAGGTCGATGAATTGTCCCTGATGAAGTTCCCCGTTTTCACAAACATCTCACAAGATTAATGGGTGATGTTTGATATCGTACAGCACAAAGATGCTCAGTCACTTCAGGCTTTTCAGGTTTTTTCTTTGTCAGATATTTTTTCAAAAAATTGATCATTTCATCTTCGTCCTTTCTTCACAGGATTTTCAGGACTACTGACTACAGCTCCAGGCTTACATGCTGATTCCTCAGTTTCAATACCATAAAGATATCAATGAAAAACTCAAAATTATTATTATTATTTTTGTTGTGCTGCAGGCATATCTCGCACTTCATGAGTGAGGTACCTTTCCCCACACCTCAGAGGCCAAGAATATTAATGGAGGTAAGTCTGTCAGATTCTATTTACAATTCTCATCTTTCTCCTAGTTAGGAATCATACAGAGGTGTTTGGATTGATTGCCTACTCTTTTACAACCAGCCACAATATCATAGTTTCATATAGCTGCTAAGCATATAAATGTACTGCACTTTGAGAAGTTTGCTAAGCTGTTTCTGAGACAAAACACAATGCAATGAACAATACATTAAACAGAGTTCCTTCAAGTTTGTACTCCTCTAGTAGACTCATAGTAGATTTTTGTTGTAGGAAATATTTTCTACCTGGCATTTTCTAAGAAATATAGTTCAGTCTAGAATTACTTTAATCGGTTATGATTGCACAGATGACAGATACATTGGCTGTTGAGTTCATTTTGTTTTGGGAAGGAAGAGTAAAATGACAGCAACATCAAATAACAAATCATTTTCAGAAGGAAAATATTGAATTTCAAAGGTTATAGCCCTTCTTCATCCTTCCCTTCAAGGAGAATAAGGAATAGAAGAAGATAATCAGGCAGCTGCAAGTAGTAAAATCATAAGTTTCCCCTCCAGATGGAAAACACGTAAATTTCAAAAGTCATAACCCTTCTTAAAAACTAGATTCTTTCCCATGCATGCCATGGTGATTGGATTGACCACTTACTTATATCCATTAACAAATAGTGCAAAACACTACCCCTTTAAACCTGCTGAGTGTTGTCATTAGTATAAGAATCAGGCAGCCTAGTTTGAATCTCTTGCTGGACCCACATTTTAATGGCCCCCTAATTATTCCCTTCTTGAATGTGTTATGAGGGGGAGGCTGTTTGTTGATGAGGCCGACTTATTTGCTCGGAGTTATTACCTGTCAACCAGACTGACATCACTGAAATAAAATACTACTAGAGCTGTATACATTTATCACATCAAATTGGAATGCACCCACCTGCCTACGGGCTTAAAGATGTGATACAGCATTGTTAAATAAAGTTCTAAAATGATCTATTTGAAATAATTTTTCGGGGTGAACAAAGAACAACTGACTAAAGCAGGATTTGAACATGCAAATTCCATTGTTTCTGAGCCAGTGCTCTCATTTTTTTTAGATAATTTGTTAACCAATCATTATTTTACTCCGTGTAATATGCAAGCCCTGCACTGAAAAAACATGTCCAAAGGTACCTTGAATGAGAACACAATCCATGACCTACATTCTCGGCAGGCGTCTTTACCCTCTTACCTACCCAGGTCATGTGTTGATGACAGGCTAGTTAGATTTCAGAGTTCCAGCTGGCCTCTAACCGCATTTTGTATATCCATTGATGTCAGGATGAACTTTAGAACAATTGGAATTTCAATTTTATTATCAACGTCTGAAATCCATATTAAGCAAATCAAAGTTTTCAAACTGAAAGTAGATTACGGATTGGACAACACTAAGGAAGCATGGTCCATGAATCTTTGAGACTTGACAAACGAAACTGAGGCCGTGTCGGGATTAATAGCTTTGGCTTTGACATCGTCATGTTAACAAGCATTGGAAGCAACACCCTTAGGGACAGTTGCATTCGTAGCCTTAGCTGCTAATTCGGACACAACCTTAAAATGATTTTAACAAAACCACTACTTGCCTTCCAACAAGCACATTTTTAGGATTCATGATCATGATATTTATTGATAAAAAATTTATATGATAAAAAGCATGAAATTTGTCTTCCTAGTGTATAAGACAATAAATACATTTAAAAGCATAATAAAAAACAATAGACAACCAAAAATAAAGATGTACAAAATTACAGTATACAAAAGGGTGACGGCATACAGAATTTAAAATACACATGTATGCATATAATACAAAGTAATAGAAAATAAACCTTGTTATCTCGACCATCTGATAAAAAAGGTTAATTGCACTAGGTACATGTAGAAAGGCATCTTTAAACCTATTGGTCTAAATACATGTATTGTAGATTTAAAATTGTTGTAGCTTTAATGCAAGGGTCATTTGGTGTTCGAGTTTTTGTTTTTTCTTCTTCTTTTTATCTTCTTTGTTTTTTCCCTTTGATAGTGGGGATTTGAATAACATGGGGGTACACTATCTGTTTATGTACCTAAAGGGAAATTGAATATGTGTAGAATTTGTTCAAATACTTGAATAGCTCACCTGCCTAATAATATTACTAATGTACGGACGTCAAGTGGGATTGAAGGATTTCTTTAGGCTGCCCTGGATTTCAAAGAACACAGTCTGGAAAAGCAAAAAAAAGCTCGAAATTACTCACGAAAACATTATGGATTGGTTTCCTCTAGTGTGATTTTTCTTTTCTTTTTTTCAACAGCTTTTCCCCCATAGAAATTTATTCTTTATTAATGCATCTATTACAGCTCTACTCAAATTTTGTATATTTTCTTTTACTTTGTTTTGTTTAGGGAAGTATGATTGAGTATATTTTTGGCAGGGAAAAAAGGTCTCATCAGAGTGCCTGTAATATTTTCTGATAAAAATATTTGAAAAGAAAAGATAAGATCTGATGTTCGGTCTGACAAAGGAAAATCCATAGTCAAAAAAAAAAGACTCAAATAGAGAACCTTGTTTGTGACAGATGATGGATTGTGCATAAAATAAAACTTGAAGCACTGACAATTATTTTGTTCAATTTATTGAAGGGATACACACATCTCAGAGAGAAATAACTAACAATTTAAATATTTTTAACAAGATGGTTTCCATGAATTGATATGTCAAATTTGTCAAACAGTTTGACAAAAATTGCTTTTTTCTTTTGCTCTTCTGACAGACAGCAATTGTGATTCAGTTTAATTCATTTACCTTGGTGAGGCCTGGAGTTTCAGAAGGGGGCAAGGCCATTTTTATTTTGCAAAGGGCACTTCCATTGGAAAAATCTTTAAGTCTATGGGATGATTTGTTTTCTTCTTAAAAATGTTTACAAATTTAAGAAAGAAGCAAATGAAGACACCCCCAACTTACTGTTGAATATTGTGTTTGCTGCAATGTAAATATGTATTTTTGTTGTTTTCACTCAAATAGGACCACCTAAGTTAGCATCATTTTCACAGGTCATAGTTTACTTCTTCAAAGACCAATGATGTACAATTACATGATAAGCCTTTATGAATGAACATAACATCAGTGGTAACTTTTTCTTTTGTTGTTACTTCCCCAGCTTGGTCACGACTCTCTGGTCCTAGCTCAGCCTCAGACGTCCCCTATGCCACTTAGCGGGGCATCCTTCTGTGCCATGCTGCGTAATCTAGCACCTGACAACAGCATGAACATGCTGGCATTCGTTCTCCTGGAGCACAAGCTGTTGTTACACTCTCTCAGACCGGCGTTGCTTACCGGTGTGGCAGAAGCTGTATCTTCGGTATGTTGCTGTTCTTGGAACAGAAAATATTGTTTAACATATTAGTTGCTTAGCATAAGTGAGCGGGATATGAGTCAATATACATTTTATATCCCATGGCAGCTTAGTTGGTAACCTGTGACAACTGTTAGGCTAAAGCTCTCTTTGCTGAGCACCAGTTCTCCCAATATTTGTTTGCCAGCTCATTGGTGAGGGGGGGGGGGGGGTGGCTGTTTCTGTCTAGCCATATTCTGTACAGAGTAGACTTCCAAGTGTTCAACAACAACAAAATGGGGGGCATATAGGGAGAGTTCTTTAAAATGACAACACATTGTTATTTTTAAATGATTGTTAGTTGATGTTTGAATTAAGATTCTCTGTTTAATGTTGAGTATTTCAAGTGCCTATTGCAAGTATGTCAATCAATTTGTTTTTGATATGAAAGCTTGACAAATAAAAGCAGACATATGTGTATTGTGGCAATGTTACAAATACTTTGTCTTAATGTGATTCTTAGAAAAGAAGAAAATACAATGTTTTGCAAACATTTTGCACCGTCCCTTTAAGGAGCAAGGAAGGTGAATGACAGACTGGAAAGGGTAGCCACCTTGAGGCCGTGTCAATCCAAGGGTAGCCTAAGGAAGAGTGTGTGGAGTGTGTGTTAAGAGCATCTGTTGGTCAGGTTGAATAGTGTCAGTGTAATGCGGCTAATGTGAGGTTTGTGCTTGAAGGCACTATGTGTGTGTGTTCGGGCAGCCCTCATAAAAGAGGCAGTGTTTATACAGGGAAGGATGAGTCTGGAATATCATTAACTTGAGAAGTTCTGCAAAAGTCGTTTCTGAATAACTTGATGCGGCTGTGACTGTGGCTTGGTCGTCATGTGAAAATGTGTTGAAGCATAGCAGCCCCATAGCGACAGCCACAGCCGCCATTTTGGACGTGACCTTTGTGTACATGTAGTTTGACTAATAAAAGTAGTGCTCAGTAAGAACAAACCTGTCAAGGCTGTATAGGAAACAGTTATTCAAATATCATTGCCAGGCTATCTAAATAGAGCCAGGTAATCATTTGTAGGGGATGAGGGAAAGAAAGGGGTACAGAATACAAGTTGGGATGTTGATTTGATCTTTGAAGACAAGTTTTGTAAGACCACAAGAAGGAAGTTTTTATAATTGTTGTTGTCAACCATTCATTTCTTCTTGTAAGAAGAGGGGATTGGGTGGGCAGGAATTTTACTTAGTTGAGGAGCTACCCATACCTCAGACACCCTTCCTGCCTTTTCCCTGGTGATGCTAATGTCAAGTGTACATGCCCTAGTTAAGTATCATCTAAGCACACTGTTTGCCCATTGCAGTACTGACTTTGCTCCGATTAAAGTATTCTGTATTGGTTTTGGAGCTTGTGTCCTTGAGCAAGATAGTTTACCCTAATTGCTTTGTCCTCAGGATGGGACATTAAGCCGTATGTCTTGTATACTAGAATTGATAGTGCACGTAAAAGAACCAAGAACACTTTTCAAGTAGGGTTTTACCCTGGTGTTTCTGGTTCACATAGCAAGCACCTTTGTTTACAGGTTTCCTCTGGGTTGCCAGCTACAGTGATTAAGACCACTTATGAGGCATCATTGGTTTCATTACCAGAAATATATGATAATATTTATAATGTTGATAACTGTACGTCAGAGTGATTTTGTTTTGTTTTATTTTCTCTCTCGCAGATGATCTTTCCATTTGTATGGCAATGTCCGTACATCCCTCTATGTCCACTCAGCTTATCCACCGTGATCAGTGCCCCTCTACCGGTCATCGTTGGTGTAGACTCACGCTACTTTGATATGTATGAACCAGCCACAGACGCAACCTGTCTGGATATCGACACCAACAGCATACTGCAGTAAGTTTAGAATTCATAAAGTTGTATGAAAGAGGGAGCTATGGGACGCGAGTAATTATAGACCTCTTGTATATGACGTCACAAGCCATAAACAGCGCCCTCAATGAGGTCAATGAAGACCTAACATTGGCTGAGAGTTGTACGCAGCACGTACATGCGTGCACATTTCCATTGATTAACCACAGCAATGGTGACCAATGCAAGGGGTCTACTGTCCTGCCTCACCATGGGCATGAGTCTCTACGGGTGAATTGTATACAAATGTCCACTAAGCAGGCATGATGTTCTTCCTACTTAAGTCTAATTTCCAATTTGTTTCCCCCCCAAAAAAAAACACAAAACAAAATGATTGAATAACCTGAAAAGTTTATTAAACCCTACACCATTTAAACAAGTCAATGTATGCCTGGTAAACCAGGAGAGCAGAGTTGTCTGGAGTTTGTTCATATGGCCAACCATATACACAGAGCTACCAACTCTCCCTGATTCTGCAGACAGTTTCCTGAAAATAAATCAATTTGTCCACGTTCTGATGAACAAATTTGAAAACCTCCCTGATTATGGAAACTGTGTCCCCTATTTTGTTGTATGTAACTCTAAATTTCTCCCTGATTGTTGTACAAAAAACTTGCTGATTGCAGGGTAAAAATGTCGGCAGATTTGAGCCCAATTTCATGGCTCTGCTTATTGGAGAGTTCTATGCTTACTGCGTCTAATGAAGCACATGATTCTGTGGGCCGTGAGCGCAGAATTCCACGGTAAGCAGCTCCATGAAACTGGACTCTGTGTACATTCTTCATCATGGCTGTGGTAACCGCATGATGGTATTCAACACCTGCAGGATCATCATATTTATCTCATTCTTCACGTGCCAATTATTTTTCCATCATTGAATCTTGCCCTTGTCTCCTTATCAAGTTGTAAACTCAACATGGATTCATCAGTGTATGTATCAACTAACTTGGCTTCTTCTTTATCGGGCTGTGCCAGAATTGGCGGCTATGGCTATGGTTGTTGCTAAGGGTTGTTGCTATGGGCACCCTATGCTTCAAACTGCATGTGACGACCAAGCCACAGCCACAGCCGCTAATTCGAACACAGCATTGGTCTCTTGGGTGATAGTGCATTCAAATGTAATGTATTTTATTCCAAAGTGGTTCATGGTCTTACTTTTCATTCCTAGCAGAGTCTTTCTCAAAGTTTACTCATGGCGGTCTGCATACAGACTGGTTCCGTCGATTGAATGACATGCATGTTCATGTTGGCAGAATGTTTGTTGTGTTAGATAAATGTTTACAATGAGGTGGCCGATGTTACATTCTTGTTAATGTTAGTCTTGTGTTTACAACACACTCGGCAGTAGTCAAACGATTTGTACACATGTATACATAGATACAGCACATATAACCACCCAGCTGTTTGTAAAGTCTCTATTCTATTACACAGCCATTGGAATTTACTCACAGAGTGTAGAAGCATTCTGCACTGTTACTCTCCTGAGTGTATGAATGTGTAAACTACAAGACACATTTACTCTCTACATTTTTGGTGGGTAGTTTCTAATTCCAACAATAGAGAGACCACCAACATTTTGCTAGACGGCTCAGTTGGTTGGTAGAGCGCCAGAACGTTAATCCGGATGTCCCAGGTTCAAATCCCGCTCTAGTCAATTTATTTTCCTGTCAACCCTAAATTAATTCAAACTTACCGAGTCAGTTTCCCTCAGGGTTTATTACTTGTTTGCTGATTCCAATCAAACATTCATTTGGGCAAAGTTTTTGTTTTGTTATAAAGGGTAAATTTGAACAGGCACAAAAAAAAGAAGAAGAAGAGTTTTTTTACTTCTGCTGGAGGTTTTTCTAGTAAGATTTCTGAGGTTGATAGGTGTATTCTCCTTGTGGTTTATTGGTTATTCAGCTTGGGTGTTTTAGGGTGTTTGAAATGGGTTACTTTATGGTAGATGGTTGCACTGGTGACATTAAACATCTCTCATGGCTTTCATTTCCTTGCTTATTTCTGTGCTCTAGGGATCATGGTGACTGCTATGTTGGTACCTGGGTGCTTTTTTGTTTGTTGATTTTTTGTTCAGTAAGTTTTTAAAAGATTTTGTCATTACTGAGCAGGGTATTTGTTTGTTTGTGTTTCTTCTTATAGGTCCGATGAGAGAAAGCCAATTACGTGGAAAATCTTGCCAAAGGTAGGGAAAGCTTTATGTATCAAAGAAGTTAATTACAATTCAGAAAAGGGTCTCATTTTTGGCAAGTAGTTATTTATACCTCAGTAGATATAAGTTGGGTTTGAAACTAATTACAGTATGATTTTTTATTTATTTTTTTTCCTGAGTTGAGTGTCCATAAATCTTGATTTGCATTTTGATTTGCAATTTTGTATTTATTTTCTATGGTTAGAAACCAGCCAAGCGTCTACACAGCAATCTGAACAAGCTGTACTTTGAGCTGTGTGAGTCTGGTATCGGAGACGGTGTGTCTGATGACCAGGCTGTGGAGGTTGCACCTCTAGATGATGACTTCAGCCGCAAGAAGAAACAGGTAACCATAAGAAAAAATTCTGCAAATTGGTCAGAAACAGACCTGTGATTTGTTTTGGGGGATTTAACAAGATTTTTGAATTTTGTCCTTATATCTCCCCTTTTGTCTTCAGACTGTCTTGAAAGATTTCAATTTGTCATCAAGGAAAGAAGGTTATGCCCAAAGATTATAAAGCACCAAAGGTGTTAAATGAGTTTCTGGAGCTATATCTATTGTTGGAATGTAAAATCACATGGGCACCATTTTAGCAAGCTAAATATCATTGATGGCAATGGCTATTGCCTGCATTGATCATGAAAAGAGTCAGTTGCTGAAATGGGGTTCAGTGCACATTTCAGCCCAAGTTCCCCATCTTGCACCTCGGGGGCTCTATAATCTTTGGTCATGTCTTTTTAGAACTGTAAAGTCTGTAACACCCTGCACACTTACGGACTTCTACCCATTTATCAGTATTTCTCTTTCTTTTTTAAATCAAAATAATCAAAAAAAAATGCAGAGATGCTCATCCTTGTAGTGGTTGACAAAATGGGCTTTAATTTCTTAAACATTAGATTTCTTAATTTAAACAAACTTTGTTTGTTTAGATGTGATGCATTATGGTTATCTTTTTCTTGTCTTGATGCAGTCGCAAATGGAGCATAGAATCCAGGAGGCATTCCTGACCTTCATGGCATCCATGCTGAAAGGATACAGTCACAACCTCCTTCCCATCACCCAACAACCCAACCACAGAGTTACTGACGCAAGTGCACGTTTTGACTACCCAGGTAAGGCAACCAGACTTAAAGCTACAGTTCCTGCCGCCGATGTCAAGAAACTTTATGCAACTGGAAGTCCACTTGCACAACATTCATTGTTTAAGTTGTGCAGCACTAGAGCAAGAAACCTTGCACAAGTGGACTTTGACAGTTGCATAAAGTTTTGTGAAATCGGCTGCTTGAATAGAACCCCCAGCATAGGTCGGCGTCATTAAGGTCAGAAACGTGCAACAAGTAACAGCATCCTTTAAATTTCAAGGATGATTAGCCTCCCAAATTATTAGTACTGCATCGATGATGAAGATCAATACAAAGTTTTTTCCTTAACACGTTGACTGCCGGTCATACATTTGAAGGGGCGTTCCCATTTGCCAAGCATCCCAGTGTGATGCGCTTGCGTGCATACCAAATAGGTACTTTTTGGGGGGTCAACATGTTGTAGCATACAAATTCTAACGATGTGTGCTCACCACTGCCAGAAGCGTGTACGATGCGTTCTCAGTGATGCCAGTGTATTCAATTCACTATACATAAGCCTTTCATTCTCTACAAGTATACTCTTAGTGGCAGAATCCGTTACACCTGTTACTACGAATATACTCGTAGGCGGCAGTCAACGTGTTAACCGGTTGGGGCAAAGACAAAAGCCATTTCCCTATTCCTTTTTTATGAATACCGTTCACACCAGTTTTATTTTAGAGATTCCACTTAACTATTGTTTAAATTATTTAATTGCAGGTTTCATGAAGACCAGAGAGAAAACATCTCACCCCTTCTTCAAGCAGTTTCTCAAGACGCAAATGTTTATCAAGTTCATTGAGGAGCGGTCGTTTGTATCTGGAAATGATGAGAAGTTTGCCTTCTTTGATGAATGTGTAGATAAGGTAGGTTTATTGAACGATGCTTTACTGGGTTCGAACCTACATGTAGAAATGCAAAAAATTAATTTGTGGCCTGATGATTTGACCCTCGGCCTTTCTCGAGAATCATCGGGTAATTAAGTATTGTATGCCTTTGTGTTTTTTTGCCGTTTTGGTTGGTAAGCAGTTTGCAACAGCTAACTCTAGTTTCTCACATGTAGAGATGCTTAGAAGAAATCATGACCCAACAAATTTGGTAACAAGTTTACTAACCTCATTTTCGTATCATGTTGTAGTTGAAACTTCCTGCAGACTTTTCTGCATTGTGCTTTTACCTACCTGTTTATGACCAAGAAATGTATGAGTGACATTGTACCTAATCTCACTGAAGTTGTAGCCTCCTATCAATCCAAATGCACATCCCATTCCAACTCGGATACTAGAAAAATCATAAGAAACACACAAGTTTGACTTTCCATAGTCACAAAATGCAGCACCAAATCTTTGGAAAAGTTTTCCTTCCGAAATTTGTGATTATATTTTCCTTATTCATGTCAAAACATCAGCGTGTCATATATTATGATTCTTGTCTTCCATCTGTTGTTGGTGTGCAGTGATATCTTTGTTTCGTAGCTAAAATTTCAACTGTTCGTTACTATACACTGGAGATTAACTTGCAGTACATAATGTTCTACTCAATAGCACCTCTCAAACTCAGCACAATCTGTACTAGAACTGCATACTCAAACTTCAGACACACAGAAGAAACACTGGCTGTTTTTCTTCATACTCTGTGGAAGATTTACCCTTTAGAAAGTCGGTCATGTCCTTGCAATTTGAGAAGACATGAGGGAACAAAACACGTCGTTACAGGAGTAAATTCCGAGTAATCTAATAATGCGATGTTATTGAAGGCAGAGGAAATGTGACGATTGATGGAGTAACAGGCCTCATAGTGAAATAAGAAATATTGATTGACAGATGTTGTTTTGCTAATACTCCCATGCTTTAAGCCAATGAGACCTTCTTCTCAAATAGCGCCCCCCCCCCCTCCCTCCCCCACTGCCTGATCCCTTTCAGTTATTACCTGTAGATGGCGCTTGATATGTCGCAAAGAATTCAATAAGCTAGTGCGACAATGTTTACTGGCAAAGAAAATGAAATAAAATCAAATTACAATCTTATTCTCATCATGCAGACTCACATGCTCCATAAAATAGTTTGTGTCCTTCCTGACTTTTTTTCCCGATGCAAGCAAAATGTTAGAACGAAATGTGCTTCACTTTCCAAGTTCGAAATCGATACAGCCAATGTACCTTAGTGCCTGAGTTATTTTTTGTAAAGTTGTGGTATCAAGTTTTGTGCAAGTTGGGTATGAAGCAACCTAGTGCTGATTGATCTCGTCTTTCCATTTATAAGGAGGGAGACAATCAGCGTTGTTTTTCAGTACATTCCTTCCAGGGGCTTATGACGAGAGGTATTGATACGGCGTGCTGCCTATGGCAGCGAGGGTGGGTATGAAGTGGCCTAATATGATGGTTTGATTCACTTACAGTCACCCTAAGCAAGGAAGAAAACAAAAAGTACTGACAGATGGTCCTTTAACAGTGGGCTGCTGTCAAAATGCCAGTTAAAACATTTGAGGACCAGTTAAACTTCACTACAAGTGGTCCGGCTGGCTAGTTCAGTGTTGAAAAAACATCCATATTTAACATTAATTGTGGACGAGTGAAATAGCTGGTGGACCATTGAAATGACAACCTAACTGATCCTGCTGGCCAGTCAATGAAAAAGTTAAGGGCAAACACTGAAGTTTTGAAGCTGTTGATATGCTCCTGATGAGGTTAAGAAAGTTAAGACAGTGCAACATTAGGTTCGTATCCAATGGTTATCTTTACTGTTTTGATTCATTCATTTGTGTCTCTGTATGTTTACAGATTGAAGGAGATGGTCGTGAGGAAGCACAGTTGATTGATGTTGAGGATCAACAAGGAAGTCAACATACAGTATTTGTTACTCCTCCAGATGCTAATGGCTTCGGAGGAGAAGAATACAGGTAGGCAAGCTTCTACCACATTTAAGCCTCCTACTATCTGCATTTTTCTTGAGATAACCAACCCCATACCTCAGTTATTTGGGTTTCCTTGTTTGGGTATTTTCTCCACATCTTAACATGAAAATGTTCTTCATCATTTTCTCTTTAAGAGTATCTTCTGGTTGCAGTTTTGAAGATCTCTTGATTTCAAATTTTTATTTTTTTTAATCAGCTATGATAAGTTCCCAGTCCTGAAGCCACGGCTCTTCCATCCCTTCAATCATACCGGTTCCAAGATCCCCAACAAGACGCCGATGAGCAGTAGGAGTCTACGAGGCAGCGGGCAGCAGAGTAGTCCGTTCCCAAGGAGGACCAAGCATGAAATCAAACAGTCTCAGAAGATGGCCAAGCAGCAGGCCGCATCACCCGAGCAGTGGGCAAGGTGAGTGATAGTATATTAATATTAATTTCAAATTCAAATATTAATTTAAAAAAATAGCCCTGACAAGACCATTCACTTCATTCACCATGTGTTATGCCATTGAGACTTAACAGAATAAAACACCTGAACCATACTTGTGTAGGTTTTGTTGTGAGTTAACTTGACCAAATTAGTGCTGTGCCCAATTTTATAGAGTAGTGAAGCACAACAAATTAATGCTTACCAGAATACAATGAGCGGCCAAAATACCTCACATGTACAATCTGTGACTGGTATCCTGCTCATTTTTGCTTAGCAGAAAGTAGTTAAGCAATAATTGTCTCTCACTGACAGTTTGGGGGAAAGTTGGGGATTGAAAACAATTAAACCGCTAAATAGGTGTAAGTGTTATAAACCTGGCAGTATTTAGAGCACAGTTTTTTAATATAAGACAGATTGGAAACAGGCTATTCTGCAACCTTTTTCAGAGTTACATTCCATATTTTGAATGGCTTTAATAGTTTAATATTGATTTTGCATTCTGTGTAGTTTTCTGCTGGGTCAGTGCTATGCCCTATGGTTCCTTCATCTACCTTCTTATGTCAAAGCAACACATTCCAAGACAAGAGCATTAAGAACAGCCTTTGAGGTCTTGAAGAGAATGCAGGCTCAGGAGCTACAACTGGCTGATGAGGTGAGTTATACCCCACACCGTTTTTATGCACTAAACTTTTGAATGAATAATGTCATACAAGTCTAAATATTACAAATGATAATTGAAATTTGTTAACGGCCAAAATGTAAACCCAGAAGTTGCAGATTCAAATCCCACTCCAAGTAAAATGTTTTTGTTCACCCCAAAGTTGAATACAATGTTGTGATTTCAATCATTGTATTTGTAGGTTTGCTATCGTATACTGATGCAGCTATGTGGTCAGTACAGCCAGCCCGTATTGGCTGTCCAGGTCTATATGGAAATGAAAAGACGTGGCATTGAACCAAATGCTATCACCTATGGCTTCTACAACATGGTAAGTGACGTGGCTCACTGGAAGGTGTTATTAAAAATTATAGAAATAGAATCCCCAAAACATTGAGTGAGTCAGGTGTGGGTCCATTTTATGGATGCATGTCAATGTTTTATTACACTGTTTTGTACGTGTGTATGGCAAAATCATATCACTTGGCATGTGCGTAAAGCAAAATGCTATCACTTGACTGGTGTGTTTGGCAGAATACAGCTGCTTCGTTATGTAGATCCATCAATGACAAACAGAAAATGCTCAAAGTGTGACTCCATTTTGGCTTACATGAGGGTCATGTGAGATAGATATGCCACGCCTACTGCAGGACACAGTGAAGTAGAGCTCAGCGTTATATTTATGTGGTCAAAACACAATATTTCTTGCTTCAAGCTCTTATCATCAACATCTAAGAATTATGATAACGATCCAAGCTTTGTATAGTTCAATACCATTGTGTGTTTAACCTTCGCTTAGCACATCATTATTTTCTTTTATTATTCTCTGATTTGACTAATTTTCATGCTGTTGTTAACAGTTAACAAAGTTGCTAACTACAAATTAAAGGTGCTTAGGAGAAATCAGATACCAGTCAAAATGCTTTATAACTTGTGTAGTTTGAGAGTTGCTCCTTGCATAATTTTGCTTAGCGGATAAATTTGCTAACCACTATTCCAGACAAAGTAGTTCTATGAGATTGGATTATTCCATAATCCCTACATGGCAACTTTGTAGTTTCCAACATTGACATTTCCACTGTTTCATCGGTGTTCATGCAGGCTGTACTTGAGAGCACCTGGCCCGCCTCTGGGTTCAGCGGCTACCAGCAATGGGTCAAACTCCGCAACACCCTTCGAGCGGTCACCCTCCTCAGACGCGGTCTGAACCACCGGCGTAGTATCTACTCGGACACCAGCAGTGAAGTGGATGTAGGGAGTGGTACCAGTGGGGACAGTGGGTCATCAGATCCCCTACCCGACGGACGGGGAGATGACCTTATCCAGTTGATTTCACAGCCGACTAACTTGACTCGTGAGGAGAAGAGCAGCACTGGTAAGATTTCCTGTATTTGTACAAGTAATTTTTCTCCTAAAAACAGTGACTTTTATCCCTAGACTTTTAACCACTTACTTGCTGCAGAATAGATACTAGATAGTAAAAAAAGCAGCATAGGTGATGTTTGTATATATCAGTAATTTTTTGAGCTGGTGTCTTTGCCTTTATCAAGCATCTTCGACCCCTTGATAGTTACAGAATAGATAAAAACAGAATAAATGCTGTACAGAATAGATGCTACAGAATTTGTTAAGGATATTACAGAATTCTTAGATATTAAAGAGTCTGAAGATGTTACAAAGTTCCATCAGCACTCATCAGAATCATTCATCATATTTTTACTAAGAATATAACCAAATTTGTTTTATTCATGGGTAAACATTCACAATTTAACTACACCATATCATATCATACTTTGGCCATGTCCCTTTTGGCTTTGGCTGTGGCCAGGGACATGGCTCTGGCTGTGTTTACGGCTGTGACTGAACTACCATGTCAACATGCATTAAAGCAAGACTTAAAAACTTCCTTGAATCCTTCCATAGCCTCAGCTGCAGCCACAGCCACCAATTCAAACAAACTCTTAATTCTCATATCATGTAAACACGTACCAGTTCTCTTTTTGGCCTAGATTTGTTTTTATTAATTTGAATAATGAAAAACCTTTGGACTTAGCAAGATAGATGAATCTTTTTGATGCGTGTAGATACCACATAGACAGTTTATAACAGCCTTTAAAAACATGAAATGTGAGAGTATGCTGCTGATGTCGCTAACTCATTCAGGCCTGTGTTTCTCTAAAGCTAATTTACCATAGAACTTATTTTTGCAAAGTTAATCTTAGTGTGAATGCAGATCCTGCTATTGCTACCCTTTTGACAAAACATAGCTTGCATATTACTAGCGTCTGCCCTACTACGCTTTACAGGCAATTCTGATATGGGGTATAGCTCCATGATCATGGATGAATCTGCACCTAACGAGGTACTGGCCTCGCCCGAATTGTCCCCCATCCGCTTCGGAACGGAGAAGAGCTCCAGTAGCGATGGTGAATTCAAGGATGAGATCAAGGAGGATGATGAGGAGGAAGAAGGCGGGGTCGAAGGTCAAGCTGAGGAGTCTGTCAAGAGACAAGAAAATGTTGATGTGGATCTGATGAAACATGGTCAGCCTCTTTTGCATCCAATTAAACCAAACTAAATCCCACCAAACTAGCAGAACAAAATCCCAAAGCAGTTTGCTTCCCGATACCCTAATTGGGGGTGGGGGAGGCCATAAAGAAATGCTTCTTCTTGTCAAAGAAAAATAACTTACTCCTCCACCTGACTTAAAGTCTAAACACTCATTTCGTAAATTTTGTAAATAACAAAGTATTCTGTGGGAGTTCCAGTAAAAATATTTTCAGATAAAGAAGTAAAATCTGAATGTAGAATTGTTACACTACTGGTTCTTTTCAGAACCACCAAAACTTAATAATGAGATTAGTTACGTGGTGTTACTGCAAAAAGAATTTTCTATAAAGTATTTTTAAGAAACTGAAGTATTTTTAATACATTATGTTTAACTTAAATTCATTTTTTGCAGTTTGTTTTTCCTTTTTAAGAATTGTGCTTGTGCTTTCCTGCTTTCAAAGCAATCATGTTCTATTTTGCCATAGTGTCATGCTTTCACAGTCTATGTTGTTTTGTTGTTGTTTATTTTGTGTAATTGAAGGAGAACATACAGTACACAGTGTGTAAATGATTTTAATCATTTTGAAAACTAAAAACTTTTAACAGTAAGGGCAAGTATGTACACACTGTGTTCATTTCTTGCAAATCAGAAACTTTTGTTTTAAAGTTTCGCTTGTTTTATTTGTACGTTGCACTTCTTATTTTAGCAGTTGATCTAATGTTTTTGTTCAGTTAAATAATTTGAGAAACAAGCTAGTGCATAGAAGGCTAAAAAATAAACAAGGCTAAAAATAATATCACCTTTTTTTACATTTATCTATATTTAATTTTGTTGTAATTACATTCAGGGCCATGCTTCTAATCTTCATTGATAGATTTCATTCATTTTCCCACCACATTTCAATCTTACATGTAAGTCATCTCCCATCATAAAAAATGCATACACCCCTAGCCATTACTGATATGGTCCTCCCTCAGATTATCAAAGCTCATCAACACGTCCATGCTAGACTTTAAGTTGGGGTTTTACAACTTGGCAAACTATGCTTGCTTATCTGTTCAGTTTCCTTGAAAGGTTAACAACTGGAATTTAACCAACAAAACTATAGTTAGTAAACTTGCGTGTACAACCATGTATGCAACTCTATTGGGTGAAGTGTTGGCTCTAAGATGAATCCGGTGTGGTCTCCGGAATACGGAGTTTAAAAGATGAGAACTACTAATGGTGAGGTTTATTTGCATCAACTGTCGTACCAACCTGTTCTTATTTCTTAAATCTCCAGATGCAACAGATGCAGTAGGTGCTAGCAGTGCTGCGTCTACCCCCGTTTCCCAGCCTGTGACCATCTCTGTTGATGGGGCTAAAGTGATCAGTGAACCCACGGAGCAGTCTGACAGCAAGCTGGCCAATGACTCTGGTACCTGCATAGTCAGACAAGGCCGGAGTAGCTTAGGAAGCACTGGGAGCATGGGTACATTACAAGGCAGCACGGGTTAGTCTGTGTGCTCATTTTGGCTGTTAATTCACAATACCACCTTCATTTATAAACCTTTACTTCAGTTAGAATAGACTGGGCAAGTTTCAAGCATATTCAAACAATGGTTTATGAGTTTGTTTCCTTCATGTGTTGAAAAAATGTATGTGGGACCTAAGTGGCTTAAAACAATTCGAATACAAATAGGGTTACACCAGAGGATGCATAGTAGGTGGTAGTAAATTGTCACCTTGTGCATGTAAAACACACATGAATAACTGCATGTTTCACCAACGTATCAGGGCCCAAGTTCATGGCTCTGGTTACTGCCGAATCCTGCGCTTACAGCCATAAAATTATGTGCTTTATAGGGTGCCGTAAGTGCTTAATTCCACAGTCGCAGAGCCATGACAATGGACCCAGTAGAATCAATATACTAGTAGAGATTAGCTGCGTTTGTTTAAATACAATTTTGAATAGTGTCAAAGCTTGAAATTTATGGCAGTTTCTTTAGTTCAAAGTTGTTTTTTGTGGTCCGCTGAGTTTGTGTATGTTTTAATCAAACTTTGTCATGTATACCATCAGGGAGCTCAACTGGAATGGTACTCAGCAACCAAATGTCCTTGGAGAATTCTGTTGAAGAAAGTGTATTTGAAGGAGTTGACACCAAGGAATCGAACACTGAAACGAGCGAAAGACGGCGCCATCGTAGTGCCGACCATTCTTTCAGCTTTTCCATGCACGGCTCACTGCACAAGCGCAACAAAAGCGGAGATGCGACCTCTCCCTTCGGACTCAGCCTCTCTAGCCAGGGGAGCATCGACAGAGATTCCAGCGTCTCAATGGAGCTATTTGGAAGTGATGCCAAAATCCTGGAAGGCATCACCGATGACGAGTCTGCAATTACCACCTCCCCTCTTGGAGGAAGAACTAGCAGTATTCACTGTCGCCCCTCACCAAACCTCATTGAGGTCGTAAAAGCACCACGGTCGCACTCTGTTGGGAGTCGGCCAGAATTTTTAAGTCACAGGACTCCAAACGGAAGCATCTCAAGCAAGAAAGATAAGCTTTCTGATCAAACTAAGACATTGCATGGTGAGAGAACACAACTGACAACCCCTGCACAGGATTGTAAGAAGGATCTCTTGATATCATTTGAGGAGGAAAACCTGGTTGAAATAAAAAATGAAGTCATGTCCGACAAAGATAGGACGAGTACGGAGAGCCAAAGCAATCCAGATCTGCTTGGATTAGGAGTAGAACCCCTCACTAACGGGGAATGTACTGTAGGCGCAAAGGAGAAGGACTTGGTGGATTTAAGAACTGATTGGAATGATACTATTGAGGAGGAGAACAGTGAGGAGGTTGCAGCCGAGGATGAAGCAACTGAGACAGAGAAAGAAGATGGACCTCTTGAAGAGGCGCCGTCATCTCCCATCTACTCAGGAGGCTCTGCAGACAATCTGGACTCCAATAGCTCACGATCGGGATCCAGAGACAGTCTAGATTCCAATAAGGACAGGACCACTCCTCGTAAGGGTAGCCTCTTCTCGGGTATCAGTGGATTTACTCCTCGCATCAACCGTCAATCCCTGACTAAGACCCTCAGCAATGCTTCCAACCAAATGGAGACATTCAGCACAGCGTTCAGAGCCAAGACCATGGGGTTTGCCACCAAAATCGGGGAGTACACACGATCGTTTTCATCCCCTGCAGCCGCCGCCAAGCCCATCCCGATGAGGGCGTCCACTGTTGGGAGTCTGAATAACTTGGAAGGTGCAACGCAGAAGGAAGATACTGGTGAGATGGCTCACTCGTGGAATGATTCGTTCATGGATAATGTTTCACTGGGTAATATGGGAATTCATCTCCATGGATCTTCATTAGAAGGTGAGGTTCTTCAAATGTCATTGGTAGTTTTATTTAGTTTGTACCTTTTATACAGATTTGATATGTGTCAGCAATTGGGAAATGTGCTTACTGTAAGTGTGGTACGTCAATTTGTATTATTTTGTAATTTTGTGATCCTTTTATAATAATAATAATAATAACTAGTTCTTATATAGCGCATTTCACAATAACGGTCTCAATGCGCTTTACATTAGTGCC
>JAUELU010000008.1:11389981-11405118 GCA_032357145.1 Evasterias troschelii
TTTCATCATTTTCTTGCAACTTCGACGACCAATTGAGCCCAAATTTTCACAGGCTTGTTATTATATGCATATGTTGGGACACAACCAAGTGAGAATACTGGTCTTTGACAATTACCAAACGTGTCCAGTGCCATTAAGCAGCTCTACAAAATTTGATATCTGGCATCATTCACAAGCCTCAAAAGTGTGATGCCAGATGTTCAGGCTACTAACTTTGTTTCTCCATTTGAAGTCGTCTTTCATGCTCCAATTCATTCCTATAAACCTCTATTAATAGTATGCTTTCTTTACTTCAGGTCCAATTGGACTGATGGCTCTCTTGAGTGCTAGAGCCATGGGAGCAGCACAGATTGTTGTCACAGGTATTTAAAAGTGTTGGAAAGAAAAACTGCATACAGTTGATTTTTATTGATTCATATATTTTAAAAAATTAATTTCCCGTAGTTGTGTTACAAGAACATTGTGTTTCAGTGCAACTTTGAATGGTTTTGTTGAATAAACAGGTGTTGTAGATAAGAATGAACATTTAATTAAATGTTGGCAAATGGTGAGGAATTGGTCAGTTTGGGAATCACAATAATGGAGATCTGAGATTTTCATCAATGATAGTAGTGTCTTGGTGTTAGAGTCTTGGAACGAAGCAAGGAGGAGAGATGACTTCTCTGTTTCAAGCCTTCACTGAATAACAACTTCTGTTTCCATTTTTAGATTTGGATCAAGGTCGTCTTGACGTGGCGTTGAAGCTCGGTGCCCATCATGCATTGCGTGTGGATACTCGTGATCCTGAGGAGATGGCACGTAGAGTTGAAGAAGTGTTAGGATGTAAGCCAGATGTCAGCGTGGAGTGCAGTGGGGCGGCACCCAGCGTACAGACTGGCATCTATGTGAGTATGACAAAAGTCAAATAACTAAAATCAAATCCCAAAATAAAGTCTAAAACATGTCTGTCATTCAAGTTGCTGAGTTGAGTGCTCTGTTTGCGGCACAGTCTAGTGGCTCGATCAAGGGGCGGAGACGCAAGTACCAAACCAAGTAAGCACGCGTACATACTGGCCTCTATGTGAGTATGACAAAAGTCAAACATACTAAAAGCAAATCCCAAAATAAAGTCTACACACGTGTCAGCCATTCAGGTTGCTGTATTGAGTTCTCTCTTTGTGGCATAGTCTGCTGGCTTGATCAAGGAGCAGAGACGCAAACTCCCCATTCTAGTGAGCACCTTCACTGTGCAGGTGCTATGATGGAATTGGTTTAATGGATGTAGGTCCAATTACTTATTGCATACAACAGATATTTTCATGGTGAATGTGCCATCGGTGTGTCCGACCTGGTTCCTCCTATCAGGGTATTTGAGTGTGAAACCAGGCTTTCTGCTTCTTCTCACCCATACAGTCTTGCTTTGCTGAGATGTAGAACCATTCCAACAGTTTTATTCGATACAATGCATCTCTTTGGAACTCCTTGCCTGCTGCATGTTTCTCTCCATCCTACAATCCAGACTATTTTAAGAGGAATATTAATTCCTACCTTCAGCTTCCCTGAGTTATTTTCATCTTAAATGATTTCTTCTTGTAACTCTTCACCAAGATTGGCTTTAAGTCTTCATTTAGGCAAACTTCTATATTAAAAAACAAACAAAAAAACAAAAACACAAGCCAACATAATAGCTCCTGAGCGCCCTGCCCTCTCAGCTTGTTTCTGATATTGGAATCTATGGAAGTGAAAGAGTTAATAAGGAGGTAAGCCCTTGCTTTTGGCCCGATATGTGGTACTTTATTTATCACAGTTAATGTAAGCCAAACTATAATTTATTATCATTTTTTTGCAGGCAACCAAATCAGGCGGGGCACTTGTTCTTGTTGGTAGAGGTCCCTACTCCATGGATCTACCTATTGTCAATGCTGCAGTCCGAGAAGTGGATATTCGGGGTGTTTTCAGATATGCCAATTGGTTCGTAATTCTCATTTTGTTTCTCTTCGTGGTGCCTTCTGGAAATGTTGAGACTATATGCATTTTGTTACCACACAATTACTTGCACACACTGCGACCAGATTCGTTTCTTTAGACCAGTCATGTTTTGGAGAACTGTACACATCATTGAGTAAAATAATTACATCAGCTGCAATAGCAAATTGCTGCAGGAAATGTCTGATAGAGAAGTGGCTAAATGAAAAATGACTTATGTTTCAAAGATACATGACATTTTAATTGTTGTTTTTCAGGAACAAAATACCTGATATTTTGGGTCTTTTAAGCGTAAATAATTGTTCTAAGGCAGGGAGTGTACTATGGTAACTGCTCCACAAGTTAATGACAATTTAAACTTACTTGGTAAAGTGCACTGGAGAGCTGTTGATATGAGCATAAAACATTGTTAAAAACGACCCCCTTTGAAGTATTGTAGTTTTAGAGAAAGAGGTCATTCAATTTCATAAACAAATTTGATTCTGAGAAAGGTATCTGAAAGCACACAAGGGTGTTTTTTTCTTTCACTCCTTTCCATTCAACTTTGATGACCAATTGAGCCCAATTTTTCACAGGTTTGTTATTTTATGCATATGTTGGGATACACCAAGTGAGGATACTGGTCATTTTACCAAAAGTATATCCTACCTTTAAGCACCTGTTTTATGGAGAGTTTCTGTCAGATAAGCTGTATTCTTTAAAGAAGATTATTCAGTTATCTTACATGCGAGGTAAAATAGAGATGCATAAAACTATATCAAAGCACAATAAAAAGTTTCAGTTTCATTGAAATTTTGATTGGTTGATATCATGATATTTAACATTTGAATGTTGTTATTGCGTTGCAGTTATCCTCTTGCCCTTGAGATGATTGCGTCTGGTAAGGTGGATGCCAAACCACTCATTACTCATCACTTCCCTCTGGAGAAGACACTGGATGCCTTTGAGACATCGAGAACAGGAGCAGGAGGAGCTATCAAGGTCATGATACACTGTGATCAGTAAGATGAGAGGTTGCTAGGGCAACATGAAGAAGACTATCAGACAATCACATTGATGATAACATTATCATGATATTTAACATTTGAATGTTGTTATTGCGTTGCAGTTATCCTCTTGCCCTTGAGATGATTGCGTCTGGTAAGGTGGATGCCAAACCACTCATTACTCATCACTTCCCTCTGGAGAAGACACTGGATGCCTTTGAGACATCGAGAACAGGAGCAGGAGGAGCTATCAAGGTCATGATACACTGTGATCAGTAAGATGAGAGGTTGCTAGGGCAACATGAAGAAGACTATCAGACAATCACATTGATGATAACATTAGGATACGTGAGACGGGATGAAAATAAGAAACTTTGATCAGTAAGACGTAGGTTGCTATGGCAGAGCTGTGTGGATAACCATGATTACATAATGATGGATGAGATTAGGGAAGGAGACAAAGTTTTAGTTCAGTAAGATGAGTGGTTACTATGGCAACTCAAAGAGGACCAGGTGGGAAATCATATTGATGACAACATTGAGATTTGTTAGATGCAGCGGAAACAGGTGACTTTGAGTGAGAGGTTGCTATTGTGACAAAGCAAGGAGATTACATTCTTTTGTTTTTAGGGTAACAACAAACAAAGATCGATGTGGCTAATTTGAAACAGTTTAAATATTTTCATTGCCAATAAAGTATTTTGTAACATATAAACTTCATAGATGCTAGGTCAGATTTTTTGCCGATTGGTGACCTGAAATTTGTGTTTAAATTTTAAATAACTATTTGTATATAATCAAAAAAGTTAGAAGCCTTCATTTAAGGTATTGCACACGCAACAAGCTGACATTGATAAGTTGTAGTCGCTTACAAACAATTTCGCATGTCACATGTATTTCACCTTTTGTGCATCGTCCATGGCATATGCCAAAGATTATGTGTGTTTTTGTTTTTAATCAGGGTCATCTTTCAAAATTTGTTCAGAGAAAACAAATTGAATTTTTTTTTTTTTCTTTCTAATTTACCATGCAACTTGTATGCAATGATCTGCTTTGATGTAAATTTGTGTATTTTTTGTTTATACTTTTTGAAAATCTTAATAAATAAGTTTAAAGGAATCAAATGTTAAAATATCTGAGTCATTTTGTCATGCATAATTTTCTTCCTACTTTAGTCTGATTTCCGTTTTTTTGCCCTTAGCAAAAACCAGCAAAATTTTTATTAAATAGCTTAGCATTAAAAGTCCTTTAAAGCTTATACCACAATGTACATGTAGGCCAGCCCTTGTAGTACTCAATACAATGTTCCCTTTTTCCCCCGAGGGCCGAATGTCATGCTTTTTTGTGTCCAACTGAATGATGATTGTGAGAAGGGGTTGCATGAATTTGGGTTTTGGAAGTTCACTCTGCCTTAACCAGGTGGAAGTATTCAATTATCCCAAGGTGCTTTCTCTATAAAGTGATTTTTGTTTGAACAATATAATGCAGGAATCTTCTTTTGATGTTCGCTCGTCCCCAGTGGGCCTATCCAGGACCGCTGGGATGGGCTGAGCATTAACCAACGAGCATGCTTAATACGTTTGCCCATCCCAGCGCCTTTGGTTTTAAGGCAAGGCGCCGGGGACAAGCGAACTTTTGATGAAGCTCTATAAACTCACTTTTTATTCACTTGCAATTTAATTGTATGTTAACACAGTTTTCTCCATAACATGCTTGTAAAGAGAATGTTGTTATGTTTGAAAGCTATAGAGCCCTAACTGATATCTAAACAAAACTTAGCTGCTTTTATATATTTCAAACATAGGACTGCCATATATGTGAAGCAATTTTATTGATTAACAAAATGTGCCACCGTGTTAAGTGGCAAGATCCAACCAACAGGTGGCGCTGTTCACCAGGCGGTAACTTTTCCGGGTTGTTTCTTGTAATCGTCTGGATGGTTGTGGTGTGGATGTGTGTGTGTCGTCCGTCATGCATGCTCTGCCTTCACAACCAACTAAGGGAAATCAGAGAGTAGGCCCAAGTCGTTCCTCCTTTAAACGGAAGTTGTCAGCAACAACAGAGAGGAAATGGTATTGTAACTGTGTTATGGGGATGTTATTTTATTATCTGCATAGTAATTTGTGGCTTCGGACTGACTAAAATTTGGGCAGCGGTTGGCAGTCAACAACTGACTGTGTTTTGCCAACTTGGCTGGGCGGAGCCTCTATAGTGAAAGTGTGCACGAGGAACGTACTGCCAGAGTGTTGTTACGGTGTTTACTACAGTGTGTTTGATGTGACCATCTCTCTCGCGAACCATCCGTGGAAGAAGTTTGTTTCGTGTGGTGCTCAGAGGGACAATAAATCAGTTTGTTTTCCTCGTTGACTTTGTGCTTTTTGGTTACTCTTCGCCTTTGCATGATGCCGGAGTGAGAGTGGTTTTATTCAGCCTGGTTTATGCCGTGGAAGACGCTTATTACGAGGGTCGAACGTGGAGACAACGTAACAAAAGTAAGTTTTGGTTTTGCTATTTTGTCAGATTGTTAAATTATTCTGCTCTGTGTTTTCTTGTGTACTGATCTAATTTAAATAAATTATAAAGGAAAGTGCCCGTCTAACATTCCTTTCTAATTCTATACTACAGTTTTACTGCCTACTACTTCTACTAGCTAGTCAGTGCCTATATTGAAATAGTTGGACTAAAAATTAATAATATCCTGAACTGGCAGAGGGAAATTACAAAACTGTTTTAAAAGAAAAAGTCAATCAGCTGGCCGTGTCCTTGGACTTGATGCCTCTTCAAAATTCCACAGACTGCTTACTCTCTACACAATTATTGTACAATGTACATGTACCACTTACGAAAGTTAGCCTTGGCAAGCTAATTAGCTGGTGTATTATAAAATGTAAATTGCAAAATACCTCACATAGAATAGGCCTCATGTATGAAGGTGTAGTGATCAAGCAGCATGACCAGAGTATTCTGTATTTATTAATACATTTAACGCAAAACGCTACAGGAAAACTGAGGTCACGCGCATATTTATACGCACAAAGAACACCTATCTGCCAATGATATGCCTCCTGTCCAGTAGCGCCGGCTGCTGGCGAATTTGCCGGCTACTCGGTCCTTTGCCGTCGTCTACTTTTTGTTTTTGTTGTTTTGTTTTTTCTCCCAATTTTTGTCCTTTGCCGCCGGCTACTTTTTGTTTTTGTTTTTTTGTTTTTTCTCCCAATTTTTGTCCCCCAGTTTCCCCCTCCCTCCAATTTCCCTGAGCTAAAGTACTGTCAATGACTGAAAAAACTTAAAAATTAAACTTTCTATTATACAATTCAATTTCCATTCCAGTTGAGCAGTGAGCATGGAATACAAAAAAGCAAAAGCATTCCAAGGGTATTATATTTTTTAATGGGAACAATTTTCATGTGTCCAACTACACTTCCCTAATGACATGGAAAACATAGAAATAATTGAATGAAATCAAAATCTATGGTAGGTTCAGGAGTCAATGTAACAAAAATGTGATGATCTAAAGAAAAAATTGATTCAATGGATTAAGCCAGAAATTGCTCAGATTGCACCACACTCCACAGAGCATCTAGAATCCAAAAACAATTCAGGTGCCCTTGGGCAGCCCCTGGACCCCACGCCGTAAGAGCAACGTGCTTCGCATTTGCGCTACACGCTCGTTCAGTCCTTTAAGAAAACCGGCTACTTATTTTTTTTCACCTGCTACAAAATCTGTGGACAACCCTGTTTTGGGTCTCAAATAGTGTGACCTCATACATGTACATGCACGCAAGGTGTCTATTGATTGATGGGTTCTTCTAGATAGATCCGGAAATCTCATAAAAACCATAACAACTTACTTGGTAAAGAGCACTGGAGAGCTGTTAAATGACAGTATAAATATTGTTAGAATCTTTGACGTATTATGTAGTTTTAGAGGAAGAGGTAATTTGTCAACAAACAGATTGAATCTGAGAAAGTCTTCTGGCATATTTTCTCAGGCATCTGAAAGCACACAATTCTATGCAACAGTGAAGGGTGCTTTTTCTTTCGTTATTTTCTTGCAGCTTCAATGACCAATTTGAGCCAAAATTGTCACAGGTTTGGGATACACCAAGTGAGGGTACTTGTCTTTAACAATTACAGAAAGTATACCCTGCCTTTAATAAAGTTTATGTTACTTTGTATATTTTATTGATACTGACAAAATTATACTGATAGTGAGACTAAGAAGTTAATCTTGTTTTTAACAGTAAAGTACAACACATCAATTAAAGGTTAAAAAAAAAATAATAATAACTTACAGACTAGGCATTGTGTGGCCCTCAATCCTCCCATATCCTCTTAAATATTTTTTACTCCGAACCAAGTTTTTATTTGGGATTGGAACAATGTCCCACCCTGTGATATATTTGGGCCTACCGGCTGTAAGGGTTTTTAATTCAAGTTAAGTTTTATGGGCTGGGCGTGTTTCTGTAAGTTTTAAAAACATGTTCCAATTTGAAAATCAAACGGTAAGGTCCAAGCACAACTTTCCATCTGTGAAATTGGGGTTGGTACTCTACACAATATGTAGCTGTGACTAACAGTTGTATTGTCTCATCTTTGCAAGTTTTGTACATTCTATGGTCAACTGTACAACAAAGCATTGTTAGTGACTATGCCATTGTAATACATCTTTTTTGGTGTATTAATAGATTGCAAACTGCTCTGCAGTTTGTGTGCGTTTGTATTGTAGTTTTACATTGACATTAACTCCTATAAAATGTAAACCTAGACTGCTATCGATTTCATTTAGTTTCATCACACCATTTAGAAGGAAGTCGATTTGACCCTGCTGCTTGGTTTTGAAGGACCATGGAGGAATGGAAGGACAATGCATGTAGTTGTCTGGGAACATGGTAAATAGAAAGGATGTGGTACCTGTTTGACAAAACGCCCTTCAACAGGAAATGAGACCTGTTCGAAACTAAATGAGGTTATAAATGAAACGAGGAACTAAAAACAAGTCCTGCACTGCATTCGACAGTGTGTAAAAAGTTAAAAAACTATTTGTTTCACATTCAAATAATCACCACAGACATTTCTAAAAGTGTTCTAAATGGAAATTAAAATTTTTGGACCTGCCTTTAAAAAGATTTCTAGTCAATTGGGCACTTCAGCTGAAATGAATTTGCAGGGAATGCTTACTACCATTACCGTCTTTATACTAAGTTGGCTTTTGGATAGCAGTTTACAGAATTTATTTTTGAGGTCATAACCAAAGTATGACCCTACATGTACCTTAAACACACAATCAAAATTATAACAACAAAATATTTGAAGCTTGTTCGTAAAAATATCAAATTTGACTGTAGTGAAAGCTGCAGTATTGTGAAAATGTAAAATCTTGTGCAAATCAACAGAATGAAAGGAGACTGCATTAGCTTGGTAGTTGGCTGCATTGCTAAATTTACAGTTCTTTTTGTTAGATTTGTTTCTTTCATCGACATGTAGTAGGATACAACTAGCAAAATTTAAACAATATTTGAGGATATTACACCTCACCAAATTATTATTAAAATTGCCTTAATTACTGCTCACTATAGTTCTGTAACAACAGTGCAATCCATACATATTAACAATGCACTTGTTGTGATAGGTAAATTTAACAATGGCAGTCATTCATCAAGTTGTCCTGCGGTGAAATATCAATCTACAGCCCCTGTTTTATGGTAAAACTCAACAAATTATGTCCTTGAGAAGGCCTGAGTGGTGAATAATTGAAAACCAGTAACGCTTTATTGGTGAGCGTGGATAGTGTACAGGTTATTAACAATTAATTCTCAATTGTGCCAAATTAGCCTGTGGTTACTCACTTGATGTGTGTTTTATTCGTGTCATTAACAATCAAGAATTGAGACCTGAAACTGCATGCATTGAACATCACACAGTGTACACACATTGTGAATCATACTGTACAGTACATTGTAGAGATGATTTTTAAAGTTGAATTGTATTCCAGTGCTGTACAATCCCTCTCTAAAGTCAAGTATAAAGAAACATGTGGATCAAACATCATTTGGGAAGCAAATTTAATCTGGTCCAGATTTTAACCTGATCGAAGTTATTTTAAATAATCCATTCATGCTAATGCTCCCATCACGTACACCTGTACCACTTGCCAGCAGCCTAGTGTTCTGGTGTTCCAATCCTCAGTGAAAGATCTCTAAATCCCAGCTATAGTTTGGCCGTCCCAACTGTAACACTTAAATTGGGGTTGGTTCCCACTACAGATCGGACGATTCTAAAGTTCAGAGGAAACATTTGTACAGTGAATTGTATGTTTAGTATGGAGTAGCAGAGTACTTTCCGAGACCCTAACACTGTTCCCAAGACTTACTATTCAATCTGTATTAATTTCCTCCTTTCTACATGTACTGCCCAGTGACTATTTTTTTATATATTTCAATGTACAAAACTTAATCCCCTTTTCTGCTAGTAAATGCAATCCCCTACTGTACTATTGTGAAGATGAATGCTGGTGATTACACAGTTTCATAACATAAGCATTTATAGTTAAGATGGTCGTAACTCTCCATCCTCCTGACGGTTGCAGACCGGAGGGTTACGAGACAACTCCAGTCATTTTTTTCTTCAAAATGTTTTCACAATGATGTTTTAAGTGTTCTAAATTGATTCATTACACATTGAAGATCAAATCTGTGTTCTTAGAAGGTGTGTCATGATTTTTGAAAGTGGTAAAAGTTTGTTAAATCTGGTCACTAGTCTGACAAAAATTTGTGAAATCGCACATGGTGATCGTTTTACTTGGGTTGTCTGGTAACCCCGTCTGCGATTATCGATTATCGCAACTAGAATATACAGATAATGTGAGACATGATTTCAATTTTTAAAGTTTGAATACAAGAGATTAGCCACCATGAAGAAACCAGCCTGTTTATAAGTGCCAAGGCGTACCTGTGCATCGCACTGTGGGTGTACAAGTCTTTGATTTCTCATCCAGCATCGGTTCTTGCCTACAGATCAAAATTGGCGGTACATCCGATGCTGAAAATCAATAGGTTGAATTGAAAGTACTGCTTTAAATAGAAACACCTGGCCCTCACCGTAGTGTAGAGCAAGATTCAGTACACACATGCTAAAGGAACGGGCATCATAAATCGTGAAATACAAATGAATTTGTGACACGTTTATTATTTAAGACTAGGGAAGCAGCTTTTAATTATGATGCACTGTTCAGAGCCAAATGTTTTTATGGACCACTTGAAGGAGTCCAACGGAAATTACTCTTTGTTCAACCCCAAATTATTGAAAAAATTTATGTTAATAACTTATACCATACATTGTATGTACAAATGTACATAATTGGGCTTAGATTTTGTTAATGTATATAATGGGTGGTTCAGTTATACATGAGGACAGCCTAAGGTTTCAATTGTACTGACATTTCTTTGATATGAAAACTCATAATTTAATATGATTCAAACTCTTATTAGTGGTAGATGACTCTATGTAGACACCAACCTTGTCCGCCATGATGACATGACCTTGCCTCATTTGGACAAACGGGCAGGGAATTGTCCATTAATTATCAATATTGGATGGGTGCCTGTCCAATATTAACATTTGGAGCATCATGGCAGTAAATATACATGGCAAAATAATGGATGACGCATGACAAATCATGTGTTCCACTAATTGAATGACAAAGATCTGTGTGTGTGATGTTTTAAAAAAAAATCCTAGAACCAAGAAGACAAAAAAACAAAAACAATTGTCAACAAAAATATTTATTCCATATAGCAACGAGAATGTGATTCATAACCAATCATTGACTGTGCACATTGTTTGTTCATGCACATTGGAAACTGACACTAAACACATTTGCTTGAAAGCACGTCCGATATTTTAGATTTGAATGTCTGGAAGGCATGTTGTTTTGACAGGTGTTTAAAAAGAAGTCCTCTTCAAAAAAGCTATTACAAATTGACAGAAAAAAGTAATTGATACTATATTGGCCATACAATGTTTAAATAATGTACCAACTTCAACTTCATACAGTGTGAAAGGCTCTGAATTTCATGATGTAAGAGGGCAAGGACGTTTTCATTCGCAAAGGGCACTTTCATTGTAAAATTGTAAAGTCTGTTGGCAACTTCTGAAGGGGCACCAAGGTCAAGACCTGAGGGCCCAATTTCAAAGAGCTGCTTAAGCAGAAAATGTTGCTTAACGATTGTCTGCTAAGCAAAAATGAGCAGGAGACCAGTCACAAATTGTACATGAGACATGGTACTTTGGCTGGTAACCTTATTCTGGTAAGCACAATTTTTTTGTGCTTAGCTACTTTTTGTGCTTAATCAGCTCTATGAAATTGGGCCCAGGGTAACAGAGGCCATGGCTTTTATGTAATTCCTACTGTGAATATAAATTTTATTAAAGCCTGGCAATTCTCACTGAGATTATAGCATTATTACATGCGTATAATGTGATGTATATTATTTAGTTTCACTCATACCGATGTGTGTAAAGCACTGTATACTAAGTACATTCCTGAGTCCTGTGAAAACAAATCCACTTTATGCATACTACTCGGGTAAGATTCGAACCCTCAACCTTTGCCATTCTAGAGCAGATGTCTTACCGCTAGCCCTGTATACGACTCTTCCTCTGTGCTGTACACAGATACAGAATCCTAAATATTAGGGCCCATTTCTGGGGCGGAAAATTTTCAAAGCTTTATAACTCAAATCTTACCTGCAAAAAACCATTAATTTCACCGGATTCACAAACCATAGCGACATACATTTTTCTGCGGTGGGTTTTGGACGTCATATATTCCTCATTAATCTGTCATTTTCATGAAATAATGCAGCTCTCAACGTTCAAAAATTCTGCAAACTTTAAACACAGTTTATTGAGAAAAACCAGGCGTGGGCGTTTGCGTCTTGACTGCACAGCGTTAACATGCAAATGCAATGCACGTTATGCATGTTGTGCATATCCTGCGTCTTACCATAAATTTATGCATACACACGACAGACAAGACGAAAATGAAGGAATGTGAATCTGGTAAAATAACTGGCTTTGTGAAGGTAAGATTTGAGTTATGAAGCTTTGAAAATTGTCCACCCCAGAAATGGACCCTGATCTCCAGGACGTCAATGTAGAGTACTACAAAAGTGAAAGGCCACCAGGGCTATCATACCGCTAGACCACCGAAATTGCCCGGTAGCTAGAGCAGTTCAAATCCTATATTTTGGCAGCGGGTACTGTAACTAAAATTGAAATGACTGAGACTCTACAATGTAGGATACTTTACTTTACAATCAACAATATCTGGATGTGATTCTTTTAGGGCCTGTGCAAATCATTAAAGTTGGCCTTTGATTAGATTGCAGGAAGAGTGCAGTCAGCACCTGTGTTTTAATTAACAAATATGTCTGTCTACAGTTAATCTTAATAACAATCATTTAAAACAGGAACAGGTCGTTCGCACAAATTGCTCTTGCAACATTGTCATTGTGTAGTCCGCTTCATATGATCATTCAGCATGTTCCTTCTGATAGTTAAAGGTATTGTACAGGATCGGTAGAGCTGACAAAATGATCGCATACAGCGTTCATGTTTTGTGTGATCAACCATTATACATGAAATTATACATGAAATTTGGGCTTAATCCGTCGGGTGAGTCGGGAGAACGTAATGACAAAACAAGCACAATTTCAGCATGTGAACAAATTGTCCTGAATTTTGGTTGGAACAACAGAAATTTGCAGTAACAATTTTTATTAATTTTGTATCTTTTTGAGATAATAGTTCTAGTGGGCCTATACTTCGTAATCAGTAAGCTTTCAGAATAAAATCAAACAATGTTGTTTTTCATCCTTACCAATACTGTACAATAACCTTTAATATTTTCCTTATAAATGTTAAATTAACAGAACATATTATACATCAATTGTGTCCATTCAACGGTCATAGGTCGTGATTACATCAGCTCGGCGGTTGTGGCTATGGCTATAGCTGTTGCTAAGGGTGTTACTATGGGAACCCTATGCCTCACTGCATGTTAATGTGATGATCAAGCCAGAGCCGAAGCCATCTATTTAGATTTGGTATTAAATGCAGAGTATCTCACTCTTTCAACAGTGACTAGGAAAGTGAAATCAAAAGCATGTGTTTTTAAAGGCAGGGTGTACCTTTAGTATTTACTCAAAAAATTAACGATCAAAAATTCTTACTTGGTAAGAAGCACTGCAGCTGTTTATAATGCTTGTCATTTTGAGAAACAATGCCCTTCTAAAGAATGTGGTTTTAGAGAAAGGGATTCTAAAAACATTTAAATCTGAAAATGTTTCTGCATGAAACGTATTTTAGATTGTGTTTTCCAATTACGGATTATTCTTCTCTCCTAACTTTTGTCAATACCTCAAAAACGCTATCACCTTTTCAAATGAATTTTGTACAGGTTAGTTTTATTGTATATCTAGCTACATTTATATAGGATCAAAAAACCAAAGGTATACTTTGCCTTTAAAACTAACTTCATAACCAGAACCTACGGCTATAAGGTATGAAGTGGTAGGCCTACAGCTCCTAATTAAAAAAATTCCTGTTAGTGTCACAATAAATTTTACAGCTTCTAATTAAGATTTTTCCAGTTAATGTCACAATAAATTTTGTACAGTGTATTATCAAACGAGCCGAATTTTCCACATTTCATACCTGCATTTTATGTACAGAACATGGCCAAAAGTCTTGCAATTTATTTAACGACAGCTTTCTAACAATATGTTTTGACTTGGATTTTATAGTTTATTTAATACCTACGTCCCGATCCTCTTTGTCCCTGGAGAGGCATTTAATAACCACTGCCTGTATTTATCAAAACCTTGAAAGTTAAATCGTTCCACACTTCTCTAACAATGACTCTCTGTGTTCAGACAAAGGCGCCATGTTGTTTGTTAGATCATGTGTTAATAGAAACATGATGAACAACAATAGAGACAGAAACTAAAACATGTTCAAAGCATTCATCAGTGCCAGTGCCCGATTAAAAAAAGCCTGGGCCCAATTTCATGGCTCTGCTTATCGTGAGCAAAGAATCAGCGCTTACAGAAGCAGGGAATTCCGCGCTTACGCCAAGCATATTCACAGGTTAGCAGGGAATTTTTTGCTTGTGCGCTTGCGTAAGCCATGTTAATAGGCATTCTACGCTTACACAGCTAGCGCAGAAATTTGGTGCTTGCTCGGTAAGCAGAGAATGGTGATCGCAAGCGCAGAATTCGGTGGTAAGCAGAGCCATGAAATTGGGCCCTGTAAGCACAGAAACTTGCTTGGTACAGAAAAATCTTGTTTAGCAGAAACAGGTTACCAGCCTTAATGCTATCAAGTTTACATTGTTGTGACTTGTGTCCCTGTTCTTATATTGGTAAGCAAAGAAATTTCCTTAGAAGCAGTTTTTCCTCTGCTTTTTCGGATCAGCGGGTCTGTGTGGTGATTGTTTACATTGTTGTGACTGGTGCCCAACTGTTTTTGCTGAGCATACAAATTTGCTAAGCAGTTTTTCCCTTGTATATGGGATCAGCAGGTCACTGTAGTAATACATGTTCATGGTGGCAATATCTATGTTGTGTTCCTTTTGTTCAACAGTAATAATGAAAACTGATTTGACGATCAGTAAGGGGCCAGATTTTGACTTATTTGTCATCCCAGCCTCAGTTTGGTTCACATTAATGTGAATGGACGAAAAGAATAAGGACGGACATGATTAGAAATGTTGATTAATTTGATTTCAATTTCCCAAAATCTCCAACTACTTCTAAAAGCAATAAAACAAATGCCATGCTTTGCATTAAACAAAATAAATTTGAGGCATTTTCAATTAAGTATTTGCCATTAAGTTTGAAGTACAAATTAATGTACTCATTTGCAAGGGGTGGGCATAAAGAAAACATTAAAAACAATTGCTGTTCCGACTACTATGTCTGAACAGCTAAATATCCATTATCAGGTTGCCAACTTTCCTGGTTGGTTAACCATGCTTGAATATTGGTAATTACAAAATGTATAAAGAAAAACATAAACTATGTGTTAAAAAACCCTTCATAATTCTCAAAAACGATGGACCATTTCTAGAAATTAGCTACACAACTTTTCTTCCTCGTAATTTAGATGGCAAAATCTTGTCAT
>JAUELU010000008.1:11439475-11450957 GCA_032357145.1 Evasterias troschelii
CCCCCCCCCCCCCCCCCCCCCCCCCCCCCCCCCCCCCCCCCCCCCCCCCCCCCAACATACATTAAACACATTGTATGAAGAATCAGAAGGATTGGGTGCGCTGTTGGAGGGGTGCAATCTGTAGTCATTCAAAGCAGTATTTTTGAAAGAAAACTCATAGCTTGCATGACCTTAATTAATAGCATCAGCACTGGCGGAACAGCTGAAAAAGGACTTTCGATCAACGTTGTTGTATCAGCCAGTTGATAGCCGTAGCAAAAGTTGCTTGATTCAGAGACACAGCCTAAGCCTCCCAGACCCAGAAAGCCCTGGTACTTGACATATAAAATAATGGATTGGTCGTCAACTCAAACAGATGGTACAGGACCCGTTAGCTATTATCTTTTATGTTGACAGTGCAGCACAAGGAGGTTGTAACTGCATAGTATTTCTGTGTTGAATCGAAGTCCAAAAACAAACATGGTAATGGCTGTGGATTACATTATCCACAAAATCAATTAAAAGATGTTTGATTTGGTTTGTCATTGTGGTGGTCTTATTAGGGTGGGCAAATGTTTACAACCATTTGTAAACTAATTAAATACCAGCTGCTTTGTGTATGCATGGAGTCCTAACCAAAACATTTTACATTTATTGTAGTTTCATAAATCATACACCAGTTATGTTGTTTGTCAGGAATTTGCTTGATTTCAGGATTTCTTTTTACCACTGTCAGATTTCCTTGTAAGAGGCAAAATTGGCATCACCGAGGTGAAAGACCCGGCCCTGGTTATGACCAAACCTTCAGATATCTATTGCAGTGAGTCTGTAAATCTCTACAATATGAGCACCAGCAATTCAATGGGTTTAATCTCTGCACCACAAGGGAACTGTTATCAAATTTTGAGGATATTTCAAGACGTTCAAGAATCTCTTTTTAGGTTTCATTGGTTTCATCTCCAATAAAAAATAACAAAATCGGATAAGTTTCTGGCATAGAGGTGCTCTTCTTTTTAGTTAAATCTACCTTTGCCCTTAAAGGCAAAGTATGCCTTTTTAGGGGGGAACTGTTCGATTGTTTCAATCCTATATAAATGTACAATAAAATTTACCTGTGAAAATTTCATTTCCAAAGGTGGTTGCGTTTTTTGAGATACCGCTGAAAAATCCAGAGCAAATATGTCCACGCAGGAAGAATAATCCCTAATTGGAATACACAATCTGAGAAGCATTTCTGACAGAAGTGGGTGGTTTGATAATTATTCATAAGTTATTTAAATGAGTTGTCTCGTTTGACAAACAATGTACATGTGTGTTGCAAATGATGCGATCAAACTAATTTATTGTGTTTTGCAAGTTTTTGGAGCTGTAATTAATCAAGTGTTGTAGAACTCGATACTCATACTCGAGTACTACTCGAGTACCATTTGGGTGGTACTCATAGTTGGCTAGCAAAGTACTCATTCTAAAGGCCATCCACTGAAAAATAACTTGTACTCAAAGTCATGTGCTCCTTACTTGACTGAAAATGTACTCATCAAACTCAACTATAACTACTCGGCATAATTTAGACAACTGTATTTTTACCACGAGTATATTTTTGGTCAAAATATGGTCGCCTAAAGTATGTTGTGTCAATGTATTCATGTTATCGTTTTCGTAGAGTAGAGGACTAAAGCACCGGAAACAAGTAAAATTAAAGTTGTCTTAGATGTGTTCATATTTCAAAGGCAGTCATCATAATAATCACCCATTGTCAACTATAAATTAGTGAAACAAGATATATATATAGTATTGACACCTCCTTTTGTAGTATTTTTCTTCACAAGGTACTCATACTTGCACCCTTAGTCGGAGATCAACTTTGGCTATTGGACTCAATACTCAGATAAAAAAACACTTGTTACTCAGAAACATGTAATAATTTTTGTTAAATGCTTCATTTGTTCTTCCTTAACAGTGGTCTGCTGGCCAATTGCCAGTTAAAACAACTGAGGACCATCCAAATTATTTTCAAGTGGTCCTGCTCAATAGTTCAGTGTTGAAAAACATTCCTACTTAATATGAATTAAGGACAAGTGCAAAAGCTGACGGACCAGTGCAATGAGAAGCTAACTGTTCCTGCTGGGCTAGTCATTTGGTCCAGGATGTATTGAATAGTCGGTCAATATCTAAAAATTTGTAACTGGGGAATTGGGTAGGTCAAGACAATTTAGAAAAACATATATATATTTTTTTAATTTGTAAAAATTATTATTGTTTTGCCACTGTTTTTAACTGTATTTCCCATCTGTGTCTTTAAAAAAAGGGCAGCTGTGGGATCAATGGTAGATCATTTGTTTATTTCCCTGTGGAACAAAAGTAATTTCTTTAGCTGAATAATTTGATATAACAATCCCCAGGCAAGGCAAAGTCTTGATACATTTCAAAATAATCTGCCAGATTTAATGGATAACCACCCAAGTCCTCTTGAAGACATTTCAAGCTGAAATGCCTTGAAGTTTAACCAGATTGTTAGGAGCTCTGTCAACCAGCAGATCAAATAGTGCAGAAAATCACTGCCTGGAGGCAGTGCCTGGAGGGATCAAATCTCTCTGAAATCGCTGCTTATTTACAAATCATTGAAACCCAATGGAGGTTGGAATCACTTGTGGTGGTCGTTGGGAACGAGAAGACTTAGGGCTTGCCTAAGGGGACAGACAGTGCTGCTGTGGAGCCTATTTCAGTTCAGCAGGCAAGGGGGAGGGGCTGGAGGAGTGGTTGGGAAAAAGGGATGTGCATTGTGGAAGGAACTGGTAATATTTTGATGTGCCTTTGTATTATAATAATGATGCAGATGATGTAGCCAGTCAAGGTTGATTTTCCTGATCACACAATACAATTTAAATGCATAAAATACTGTTTGCTCACCATACATGCTGCTAACAAAAACCCTTACATTCATGTTAAATCAAAAGCAATCTCCTTTGAGTCCGTCCCCCCCCCCCCCAATACAAGATACGTGATGTACATTGTACATATACAGATACAAGTATGACGAGCATCACCTCTGTACTACACAAGTGCTACTTTTATCTGTTGAAGGAATAGTGCAATAAGCTTTAAAGAGGGGCTTGAAGGTCAAATTCAGTTAATGGCAGCATGATAAAGATCTATCCCCCAGCTATCATTAGTGGTTATTGGAAGAGCACATTCTCTCCCATCTTCTAGTTTTAACAAACATATGTTGATCCAAATGCTGCATTGTACTATTATAGGGAAGGTACACATTTGGTAATCACTCTGACAATTTAATGACAATAACAACTTATTGGTTAGAAGTACAGCCGCTTTCGATAGTATAAAGCATTTTGAGAAACATTTCACTTCAAAGTAATGTGGTTATGTAAAAAGATAGCAGTTTTTATGCCCCAAATTGAATACAGAAACGTTGCTGTCCGAAATGTTTCTCAAAAAAAGTGTATTCCTAACAGCGACAATTCTTCCTACGTGGACATATTCGCTCCGGATTTTTCGGCAATACCTCAAAATGTGACCACCATTTGAAAAGAAATTTTCATAATATGTTAGTTTTACAGTAAACATGGTAAATGTCTCCGTTTATGTAGATTTAAACCAATCAAACGGTTCAAAAAACCAAAGGTATACTTTGCCTTTAAGACACACTCCATCCGCCCTTTCTCTGCCTCTTTGAAAGGCTAGACAAGTGCTGACATCATGATGAACGTGATGACATTTACCAACCCTCTTGACATGAAAGGCATACTTCTGGGATGTGCCTTCCTTTTTGTAGTTCATCATTTCTTCAGTTTGTTAATCCGATATCCCATTGGCCTGAAGCTGGTCACAGTACCCAGGGAGATAGTTGACGCTTTTCAGGTGGCCATCAGCCGCCAAGTTGGGTGTTTACGTCATAATCTATTTCTGTATTTTGGTCTAAAAATATAGGAAGCTGTGTTTTTCCTAAGCCAGCCAAAGCCTTCATCATTAAATATGGACTCCCAATATAGTGCCACCTTGCAGTCTGACAGTATATTAGTGATATTATTGTTGTTGCCTCAACCACCGCAATTTAAGAATCCATTTTGTTTTGTGAAAACATTTGTGGCGATTTGCTATGAACAACTGGAAGAGTGTAATGATTGTTGGGACAGTTTCTAGCCATTGCCCCATTTCAAGGCACCACTTACCACTTAATTTTGCACTTTCGGTGTCTCTAAGCGTGTAATGCTAGGGGCTGTAAGCGCAGAATTCTGTGCTAAGCAGCACCATGGAATTGACCCCAGAACACCTAGGCCCAATTTCATAGAGCTGCTTAAGCACAAAAAGTAGCTAAGCACAACAAAATTAGGCTTACCAGAATAAGGTTACCAGCCAAAATACCTTTTCCCTTTTACAATCTGTGACTGGTAACCTGCTTATTTTTGCTTAACTGAAAAATTTCTAACAATAATTTCCACTTAAGCAGCTCTATGAAATTTGGACCTGATGCCGTAAGCTTTATTTAGGTGCAACCATCTTCCATCTTGCTTTCTCCTATTGAACCCTTTCCAGCCAAACCGAGGCTTGAAGAAGAACAAAGTAGTATGGTTCCTTTATGAAAATTAAACATAGCAACTATCATAAGTATTATGTACACAGGGAGCCTGTCCTGCTTGCATAACTTAATTGTTAGGGTCATATAGGAAGTAAAACCTTGCTCTTGCAAAAATGAAATTTAAATTGTCTACACATGATGCTCTTGTAGTAGACATGGCTTGCATGTAGTTGCACATAGACCCCTTAAATATGATGTCACAAGACCCAAACAGCGCTATTACTGGGGTCAATGGAGACCTTTCATTGGCTGAGAGTTGTGCACACTTCCATTGTTTGATCTCAGCGATGGCAGCCAATGCAATGGGTCTATACTGATTTGATCGTAATTTCTCTCTATTTTTTGGTTTTCCTTACAGTGGCTGAGGCAGGGACCCACGTTGACTCTAAAAACCTGGCACTACGCTTTGAGAAGAAGATCGCCAGCAAGATGTCCACCAAGCGTGTGGCCAACTTCTTCATCGACGACACCATGGGGGATGTCTTGGACAACCTGTCCAGCATGGTCAAGCAGTACACAGGCAGCAAGAAAGATGCCGAGAAGATACTCAAGAACATCATCAAGGTGACCATCAAGATTGGAATCCTATACCGCAATGATCAGTTCAACCCAGAAGAACTTGCCCTGGCGGAGAACTTCAGGAAGAAATTCCGCACCCTCATCATGACGTTTGTTAGTTTTTATGAGGTGGAATTTAGTTTTGACAGCAACTATCTGACGGGACTACTGGATGGCTGTGCGGACATGTTGACTCGACTCGTACAGAGACATCTAAGGGAAAAGTCAGTTGGTCGTATAGACCACGTCTTTAAGTTCTTCTCGAGCAGTGCCTTCATGGAGACCGTCTTTACGTCGGACACACCTCTGAAACCCCACCTCGACAAGATCATGGTGGGTCTCAATAAACTTATTGAAGGGGACCACATTTAAAAAGAAAACTTTTGCAAGATTTTTTTTTTTTAAATCAAAAGGAAACTTGATGCAACTGTTATCTTAACCATTCCTTTTCCCCCACTCAAGAATTTCTCGAAGGTGGTTTTTTTATTGTTTAAATCTTCGAGCAGACCAGTATTGTGGAGTTGTAACAGACATAGTTCTCCTTTTTTGACTGAGGAAATGTCAAAACGGCACAAACAGGTTAAGTCTGGATAAATACATCCACATCCAGCTGTACTTAAATTGATTGGTACGGAAATAACCAATCAAAGGATGCAGCATATGGACATACTATTTGTTCTCCTCTTGACCTTTAACTTGAGAAACCCATCGTGTTCAAGTAAAAGAGAGCTCACGGCTGGTCGTCACAACCTCCTGCAATTTATATCTGGAGCCGTCATATTCACGAGAGGACAGTAGAAGCAAAGAACAGGTTCTCTTGGTTTGGGCGTGTGAGGTGGTATAAGAAACTGACCTTTTTAAAATGACCGCTGCTTACTCCATACTTCGTTTAGCTCCATGAATGCATGTATGGCTAATTCAACAAATTTGACATTTATTCCCTTTTTGTTCTGAGACAAGTACATAGACGTGTGAATGGGGTTGCCAGATAAAATGGACCTTGAGCTTTAGGGATACTGCAATTTTCCACCGGGTAAAGACACGTCCGTGGAAAACGAAAATTTGATTTTGAATTTTTCTACAAATGACACCACGGCAAACCACAACAGAATCTGAATTGCCATGCTGCGCATAATTGGAAGCCTGGTGCCTTTTTAAATGCATCGATTATCAGCCTTGTGTTTGTACAGGTACATGTAGGGACACCAACGAAGACAGGTGCAGTATAAGACACCTGAATTTAACCTGCTGTCTACCAGCTATTTGTGGATATTGTGTTACTACCACACGTACCCATTACATATAGAAAAGAAACTATAATAGAGTAGATAAGTTTTGCTTTAATCTTATATCCAAGCATGTCTTCCATGAATGCAGGAAAACTTACCCGGAGTTTACACGCCACAAAAAAACTCTATAAAACGTGTCAGTTGAAATCCCATATACATGTAGAAAGGATTTTGTTAAGCTGTGTATTATAAAAAAGAGATACAGGTCATGTTAACTACATGTTGCTGATAATTAACCAAAAATTGATTTATGGTTAACATAGGCCATGTGATTTGTGACACATTCTATGTTTACAAAAAACTAACAGAACCTGGACTCTCTGTAGTGCACAAAGCTGAAGAAAACATAAATAATTTGGGGTCGAGTAAATAAAAATTGACTAGAGCGGGATTTAAACCAACAACCTCCAATTTAACAAGCCAGAGCTCTACCAACTGAGCTTTCAGGCACTATGTTGTGGTCTCCCCATTTTGTTAATATCTTTGTTTGGGGGGTGCCAGTCAGAAGCCATACAACCTTTTGCATAAAATCTTACATTTTATGAAGATGACAATTTAGCATGTTTGTATCAACTTTTGATGTGAAAAAGCAGGGCACATCTTATCAATTATTATTATTATTAATTTTGTTTATACATTACTTGGTTTTATGTGAAGTTTCTTCCTATCTAAACAACAAAGCATCTTGCCTGCTAGAAAATGCCTTGGAATGCGCAAAGTAAAATTGTGTGTAGCGTATGGTCACATTACTGTCTATGCATGAATTGTGTTGAGACTGTAATACCATAGATGTGCATCCAATATTATGTGATTGGAAAGTGCAGGGGTTCATTGAAATGATTTGCAGGGTTGGCCTTTCTGAAATAGATTTGATCATGTTGCGGACATTATGTTTTTTTCTTCTATTCAACTGTATGTAACCATAACGAGGCTGGGAGGACAAAATAGTCAGGTTTCTTCTTACGAATAGAAATAAGTTCTATCATTCATTGTGTGTAGGAGGAGCCTGACAAAGATGGCCCAAGCAGGCAGGAGACAGTTTCATCAATCAATATTTTATGGGAGGTGCAATTCACTAAGATAATTTGATGTAAATAATGACTAGTACAATGTTATTGTGTTAATGATGTGAGAGGCAGTGTTTGTACTGGTCTTGATGGAGCATCTCAATGTCATCAAAGATCTTAAATGTAGTCTGGAAGAAATGATGTGATGCAAGATGTGGTTGTTACCGGTACGCCGCCAGTTAACTTGCCAGATTTGTGGAAAGGTGCAGCTCAGCTACTGGGAAGAAAAACAACAAGCAAGAAGCTTTCATGCCGATACCAGGAGAAACATGTTGTTGACGGGACCATTGATACCCTCATTGGGAGAAGACAGTTACAATTGGGGTAGAAGTATATCCCAATTGGGATAGTTTTGTTGTTATCATACAAAAAGGTTTTCTGATTGGGGACATTGACATCCTCATTGGGACAAGAAGTTTTAAATTGGGATAGAAGTGTATCCTAATTGGGGTAGTTTGGTTGATCATGATACATTCAGACTTCCTAATTCGGGACATAGATACCCTCATTGGGAGAAGAAGGGTCCAATCAGGATAGGAGTGTATCCCAGTTGTTATCATACATTAAGGTTTCCAAATTGGGGACGTTGGTATCCTCATTAGGAGAAGTATATCCCAATTGGGGTGGTTTGGTTGTTATACAAAATGTTGTTCTGATTATGACCATTGATATCCTCATGAGGGAAAAAGGTTCCAATCATGGTAGAGGTATATCCCAATCGGGATAAAGGTACCAGATTGGGAGGATTATGCCGAGTGTTCACTTTGGTCTGTTAGTGCATTAATTTTACCTCAAAAATCACATGATGTTAGATAATTGGGAAGAAAGTGTTGTGTTTTGTACTTTTCTTCCGTGGTTGACAAACAAAGTTAGGTTACCGGGGTTCCCATTAGGGCCCAATTTCATGGCACTGCTAACCGCGCCCAGGCATGGTATTTTTCCTACTTAAGTCTGATTTCCAATTTGTTTTGCCCATGGAAAAATCTGAAAAATGTGATTAAGTAGCATGAAATGTCTGGTAAAGCCTATACAATGTGTTCATGAAGGTCAGCCCTTGTACTAAATAAAATAATTTTTCATACTTTGTTCCAGGGACCAAATATCATGCGTGACCACACCATGTAAGGCAAGGGCTTCTATTGACCATAAATTTGTGGTAAGCAGGGTCATTAAATTGGGCCCAGCTTGTTAAGTTAATCCTTCCACCATGATAAGTTAACATACACGATAGGTTACCACTTATTGATTTTAGGTGAACAATTTCAGTAACATTTTTGTAGTTGCAAACATGCTTACTGTTAGTTTGACCCTACAATGATGTTAACATTTATGAACATTGATTTATCGGCGGCAGCTGTAGCTGTTGAGCAATTCAGGTAAAAAATATTGCACTAACTCTAAAAACATGTTTTTATTTATAAGTTTAGAGATTGTTCGATTGATTGATTTCTTAGATTCATTTATTTAATTTAATTTTATTTTTTATTTTTTTTACTATGCAATTAAAGTTAATAATTAACTTTCGTGTCTACGTGACTGTCCACATAAAGCAACTTTCTCAATTGCTCATTTATTTTTCTTCACATATTTATTTGCTAAAAGTTGCTGGTAGTTGACTGTGTCGGTATCTCAATGATCTACGTAAGTCGATCTGACCCTTACCTTGATTTTCTCATATCAGAGCTTTTCAAAAGGTCTGTTGACATGATTTCAGGTTCCAGGAAAAGTATTTTTTGATGCTGCATTAGACCTTACGCACATGACGTTAATTAAGTTGGGCGCCCTCAACTAGAGGTTAAATGACGGTTGCTTATTGGTCTATCCCATGCGTCGATTTGTGTTACCATTGTGTTATCACTGTCACCCCTCCAAGATTGCAGCATGACGACGTCAATGCGAAAGGTCTATTAGAGAAGGTTGAAAGTTCATGGCAATTGCAATGCAATTGCAATTGTTTTATTTTATACATCAGAATCAGGTATAGTTAAAACAAAGGATGGTATTTATAGAAACATAGTAATTATTATAGGGACTAACTATGGTTTTAAACAGTATTTTATTTTGAACAGTAAAGGTTGGTTGATCATTCACAAATGCTTCCAGCTTTGAAGGAGGGCTTGTTTTCACTAAGCTGTCAAGTACTCAAACTTGCTTAACACAGACGAAGTTTGCTTAGCAAAAGCAGGTTACCGGCTAAAGCATTCAAAGGTGCTGGTAATTCTGACTGGTATCGCTGATACTCTGCAGAATAGCTTAATGAAATTCTGGAAGGAGCAGAAAGCCTTTATAGTGCATGTGCCCATGATATACATGTACCTGTAAATGTATAGACCTTATTCAAGTAACATCAATGGAGTGGTGCCCCTTCATTTAGAGGTCAATTTTTTCATCATCATGTTACCTCTAAGATGGCGGCGACATGTATGATGACGTCAATGAACAATCCGGTCCTTTGACTCACCACCGGGTAATAATAGTAATATGTGTAAGGTCAGAGCATTCAAAGGTGCTGGTAAAGGTGTCAAGTGATTCGAGTATTTCCTCCAAACAAACAGTTCTGGTTTCTAAATGTCTCCTTTCACACTCCTGGGTGAAGGGAAGCCAATTTCGGCTGACCTCGGGGACACAACTTCCTACCTATGGAAATAAATGAAGAAAACACTTCATTGATAATACATATACAAAATAAATTAAAGATATCAATCCAGGACCCTTTCAACTTGAAGTTTTTTCATGAGAAGAAAAACAAAATTAATATTGTTTTATTTTTATTGAGCATTATTATCCAAATCAAAAAATGATATCCATTCTAGTTTTTTCTTGGCTGTGTGTCTAGCAGAATTTAAAATACATGAATTAATTTTTGATGAGTTCATTGGCTTCTGTGAAGACCTCGAGGGCCTTGTGGTTGTACCAACAAAAATGGATACTTCAACACTCACGCTGTCCGGTATTAGATGGGAAAACACTTCTCATATTCTGCCGTAGTTTGCTTCACTTAACATTCAAGTCGTCTTCAGGGTCAATGAACAGACAATTGCTCATAAAAGGAGTATTAAATTGTGAATCATTATGATGCAAACAAATTTCAAAAACGTTCTCCGCACTGGTTAACAAAATTCTTTCATTATTAGCAACACCAACAGATATGATCTTAAAGCATACTTGATCGTGCCTCCCATAGCAATGTGTTGCTTCACAGTATTACGTTCAAAGTTTTTCTCCTTCTGCATGTTAATAATTTTTCAACAATCCAAGCATTTTCAGGAGGTGTCATTGTGCCACTGGCAAAATTTGGCTCTGAAATGTTGAACCACAAGCACCACTTTCAAGGAAAATGTGATTGGAGAGCATCTTTAAGTTTGTCCTGGAAAAAAAGCATCCAACCTTATCATCTTTGAAATAACTGCATTGGAGTTTGAGTTTTTTTCTCTTGCTGCGTAAAGCAAGTTACAGAATAATTTTATTCATTTTTTACATGTGTAAAGCATTATACAGAATATGTGTAAAAAACATACTACAGAACATGTATACGTTCTACAGAATGTGTATAAAACATTCTACAGAGCATACTCAAAGCATTTTTAGGAAGTATAATTTATGTATATACTTCATTCTGTAGTAGTTATTTTACTTATTTCAAAGAAATTTGACAGGATTGCCGGTAGGGACAAAAAACATCATTGTTTAATTTGAGTCTGAAAGGTTACTGATTATGAATCTCATACTAAAAAAAAATTTTCGTTGAAAGATTTTCACCTGAAATAAAGTCATATTTGAGAAAACTGTATCTGAAAATCTCTAAAAACGCTACATCTGATTTGGGCTGTTTTACAACTAAAATTAAGGACAATGTGTTTACATGCTGAAAATTGTGCATGGTTTTTCACTATTTTCTCCTGATTCACACAACGGATTAAGCCCCAAAGGTTTGTTGATTTCATGTGTATAGTTGATCACATAAAACATGAACAATGTCTGCGACTATTTTG
>JAUELU010000008.1:11471066-11483401 GCA_032357145.1 Evasterias troschelii
ACCAAACTGAGGCTGGAATGGCAAAATAGTCTGATGCCTTTTTTGTATATTGGGAATCGCCATTTACTATTGCTGTTGCAGACAGGTTACATGACAACAATAGCAGCATCTGGAATTATCTTCATGGGTTTAGGCGTCAGCTTGGCTCTGTCAATAGTTTTGAAAAAGTACATTTCTGGTGAGGGACTTGGAATGAGCTAAAGGTGCTCAGCCAGAACCCCTGAGGAACTTTGAATGAGCTAAAGATGCTCAGCCAAAACCCACTCCTAAGCCGTGGTTTTGAAAACGGCCTAAGAATCTACAAGTAAGGTTATTTATGTTTTTTGAAAAGTTCAAATTTAAAGTTTTATCAAATTGTTGTTCTATTTCAGATCAAGTGAAGCAAGAGCTAGTGTGTTTCTTTAATCGCCTCCAGCATGGCACTCCTAGCCTCAAGGACCTTGCACGCATTGAGACTAAAGTTTGTCAGCATTTTGGATTCCAAAGCTTCCTAACCCTCAGTCGAGCCAAGAAGACATTCTTAGAGTTTCTGTCCGTTGATCACCCTGGGGTAAGAAAAAAAAAAAACATTTTAACTTGCATAATTTTGCAGAATGTTTTTGTTATGTATGACATGTTAATATAAAGCCTATTGTGAGTTAACTTTCCTGGTGACAAGTGAATGCTCAGTCTTAGACCGTGTCAAATTTTAGCGACCTCAGATAAGACCAATCATTACAATCAGGGATCTCCCCATGCACAAGCTATGCAAATTGCATGCCAATAGGCTCTCCCCCCAAAAAAATTAATTTGTTTTTAAAATCACTGTTGTAGTTTCACAAAAACATTAACAAAAAACCACATAGACTATGCTCCAGATTGCATGGTAGGACTTTTAAAACAAAGAAAAGCGTCAAGTAGAAAGCATTCTGAAGACCTTGTTTCAGTTCAGCGCGCTTCGGCCAAAAATCCCAACATTTTTGCCCAGAATGCCCCACAGCTTTGAAAAACCTGGGCAGAACCCTGGCAATGACAACATTGAAGAATAGGACTTTTCAGCGTTATGGCCATAGCTACTGCAGAAGCCATCAATTCAGACACGGCAAAATTCCTAAGACTAAAGACTCTTGTGCTGTACCGTATGGTTGTGGTAAAATTGCATAGTTACATAAGAGATGACAATCACTCAGTCTTAAATTCAATGAATCTGACAGCAGGAGGGTCCAGCAGGCTTTTTTGGTCTGGTCACTATGCACAAACTTGTCCCAAAATTGTCCTTAGTCTCAGGAATTGAAATTTAGTGTGTGCTTTTGACCAGAATAGTCCATGTCCCAGATTTTTTTCAAACTGAGCACGTCACTGACAAAAAAATTGTGTTATTTGTATAATTTTATGGAATATTTTTTGTCTGTCACCCATGACATGTTAATGAAAGGCTTTTGAGAATGAGCTTTTGTGGTTACAAGTTAAGGCTAAACTAAATTTCCAAGACTAAATACTCTCTTGCCATGCTATATCATCAGAGGTAAACTTAAACAATTGTATAAGAGATGACAAGCACTCGTTCTCAATGAATCTGAATGGCTAATGGGTACCAGGCTGTTATGGGGTCTGGTTACCATGCAAGAGCTTGACCCCAGCTTGTCATACTCTGAAGAATTCAAATTGAGTGTTCACTTCTGACCAGGGCTCATTTTCATGGCATTGAGATTAGGGCACCCAGTAAAGCATTGGTTCTAAGGGATGTAAGCCGAGAATTCTGTGATAAGCAGTGGATGGAATTAGGCAAAGAAAGACCATCGTACCTGACATGTTTTTGAAGTGTGCTTGCCAACAGCTTATTTGAAGTTTTCCATATTGTTTCCATTGATAGATACTTGAAAGCATAGGTGGTACCCTGATGGGTCTGGGATCAGGGAAGCCTAGCCAGGGTTCTGTCTATCGACCTTCCCGCTTGGACCTGGTAGAATTCATCCGACAATGTGACCCACACAAGGTTAGTATTCAAGAAGGCGCATGGGTGACGTTAGTGAAATCTCAGCTGGAGCTGTCCAGTGATGAGTGGACCTAGGTAGTAAAGTTGTTAGCTCACCAGAAACACAGCCGGGCAACCATTTGCAACAAGATGTGTCACATCACATTTCAGTGGGAAACCTGATTTTACCAAGCCTTATATTTTTGTGTTTTTTATGGGACTGACTGACCGCTTAATGTCACTTTGTGCTGGTCATGAGCTTATAAGAAAAATATATGTCATCCATTTAGGCAGCATGTAGTGGTCAAGCAGTTGACCTCATCAAACTATGAGGTCCTTTGCCATGCTGTCAGATATTAGGTTTGAATGCTGTTTGTGGCTTTTGTGTCCTTGGGCAAGACATTTAACCATACTTGCTTCACATCAACCAGGATGCAAGGGTATAGACATTTTTGATATGAATGAGAGCAGACACGTGCAACTCGGTTGGCTGCCAGTGCTGCATAATCCAAAGGAGTTGAGTTGGTTTCAGGACTCTAAAGCTCAATGAAACGCAGGTAGTAATAGTGTACAAGGTATTTAGATAATTGGCTTAAAAGCATCTTTAAAATGCCTATTGATATGAATTTTTAAATGTGACTTTTTAAATTTCTCTTGTCTTTCAGGAGTCTCAAGACACTTTAGATCGCTGTCTGTGTGCTCATTACCAGGTCAGCACTGTGGAGGAACTTGGTCATGGACCCGTCAATCGCTTGAGTCAACCGCTTATCAAGATGGCCGCTACATTAGGACACTATCAGCAAGACTCTAATGCAGTCATCTATGAGACAGCCTTGTGTGCTGCTAATAGGTAAGGTTGATCTCAATTAGTCAAGCCTCCCAGAACTAAAAGAAGCAACATTGGTATACCTCTCTCTATGTTATAATTTCTTACTCATCCGTGTTGTTTCAGGAGGAATGAAAGCAAGAGCAAGGAGGTTGGGTTGCTTGGTTCACAGCGAGTGGAGGACGCCCTCTTGTGTTTGCAGTCTGCCCCTCTACTTGAGGATCTAGCCGAGTGGTGTCATTGGACGATGGTCTTTGAGCCAGAACACGGAGACCTGAAAGCCTTTCTTGAGAGAAACCTGGGTATGTGATCATGTTTTAGACTTTAGGATTTCTTGTTGGTGTATTGTGCAATAGAGACGGCAAATCGATAATTGGCTTAGGGCAATACAAGTGCGTCTTCTTATATTTTTTGGTGGGTCGGTGGATGGTTATCTGTGTGGTCATCAAATGATGTTACATTTTGAGCATACCTTCTCTTCATTTGTGATTTCTTACAGGTCTGACTCTGTCTCCACCAATTAAAATCAATGCCTTGGAGGTGAGACCAGGTGTCCTACTTCGATTGGCCACAGATACATCCAACGATTTGTTTGCTGCTGCTGCAAAGAGCAGTGACAGCATCAACACCGTCGGCCATCTTGTCTCTCTGGTAGTAAAGGACGGTCCTCGTAACGTACCCTTGGCATTGCTTAGCAACCACATGGAAACAGCTCTGAATATGATGGGTATGGCTTCAGATCACGGAGCTGCAGTTGAATTCATCTTGGAATGCCTTGTAGCTGTACCCTTGCAAATTGGTCAGGCTGTTGTAAGACAGGTTGGTAAACAAATAATAAATGTTTCTAACAACCATTTCTACATCTGTAAACTCTCTTTCTTGTTGTAAACGTTTTTGAAGGTTTGTATTTCAGTGAAATTGAAGATTTGTACTTCAGTGAATAGAATGTAAAGATCAATTTGACATCAACAAGATTTGGGACTTGATCTCTTTACAATGATGATTTTATTTTCCAAGGTCTTCCTGAATCCCCTTGTGAATGTTCTTGGGTCAGAGGTCAAATCAAGGCAGTTGATTCTCTCATCCTGCAAAACCACAAGACAGAAGAGCAGAATCCAGAGTGTGGGGCTACTGCTGGGTATCAGCCAATGGAAAGACAGCTTCCTAGAGGAAAGAATGCCCCGGAACACGGATAATCAGCAGGACTTCTCAGGAGATGAGGAGGAGTTTGATGTCGATAATTTCTTGTCATTAAAGAAATCTCATCCAGCTAAAGAAAGACCTCCAAAGGTAAATTACTTGCAAATATCTTATCTATTTTACTTTTTACATTCATATGTTGCTAGGCTACTCGACAAAAAACCAATAGATTGTTGATATTAATACGCCCAATCAGAACCCTGTTTTTACTAATTTCACCTGGAAACAGATGAGCGAGAACAGCTCTGCTTGTGTAGATGATGATGTGGATACAACACTTTCAAGTGATGAGCCAGGAGAACAAGAGTCTGCCATTGATGTACAAGATGAAGAACCTGAGAAAGATGTCAAGGAAGATGAAGACGACAAGATTGTGACAAAAAAGGAGGAGGCAGAGATTGAAGAGGAGGACAAGGATGAGGAAGATGCTGAGATAATGGACGAAAACGAGGAGGAAGATACGACGGGTTCTAGAGAAGAATTGGAAGGTAATTTTTGATTTTGACTTTTGTAATGTTTAATTTGTTGAAAGTAAAAAAGACCTGCATCGATGTGTAAAATTGTCCAACATCAAATCAAGATGCCAACTTTTAAAGGGAGTATCTAAAAAAGCATACATAATTGTATAAAAGCAGTCTGTGTGCCACATTTTGTAACACACAAAAAATGTGCTTTTAAGAGTGTTTCTGGTGTGACAAAACAATGCATGTTATTCAGGGAAGAATTTTCTTAGAATTACTATTATTTCCACTGATTTATTTATCTCGATAAATCTTTTCTAATAGGTGAGTTTTCTGAAACTTTCTCCACTACCTCTGAGAAAGCCATCTTGGAGTCGGACGACTCAGATGCCTCGAAGACTGAGATGGAGCTTCCTCCCATAAATTTGACTCCTTTCCAAGAGTCTGTTGTAGACTGTAAGAAGGTTGTCGACAGCATCCGCAAGGAAGAATTTGGCATCGGCATGGAGCTGGAGGAAGAAGCCCAACGTCTTATGATTCGTCACCAAGAACGCATCGGTCGCAGCTTGAAACGCCTCTCGGAGGAACTCTACAGCAAAGACACACACTTTGTTCTGGAGCTGATCCAGAATGCCGATGATAATGAGTACTTTGAGGGTGTTGAACCATCTTTGGTGTTTGTGGTGGATAGGTCAGAGGTCATGGCTATGAATAATGAGTGTGGATTCTCAGAGAGTAACATCCGGGCCTTGTGTGATGTTGGGAAGAGCACAAAAGGAAAGCACAAGAGTGGATACATTGGTAAGAAACTAACGATTGATAATTAAAATTGTTTTTAATGTGCGGTATTAAAGTCTTTGAGTATTTCCTAAAGGGAAGTGATCATTTCTAACCAAATAATGATAGATGGCTCAACAACTCTTCAGTGAAATTGTGTTTTAATTGTTCCTGAAACTTGTTTTATTTTGGCTTGTAGGTCATAAAGGAATCGGATTCAAGTCTGTGTTCCGAGTGACAGACAAACCGGAGATAGTCTCCAAGGGTTACCATGTATGCTTTGACCATAGCAGTGATTCTATGGGTTACATCTTACCAACGTGGGTAGGACCAGCCGATATTGAAGAAATCTCTCAGATGGATGAGCCATCCCAAACGTAAGAGTCTAGCTTTAACTTGTGATTTTCTTGGTGTTTTATGATAAAAGTTTGTATTGCTACATGTGTAACTAGTTTGTTGAATATTCATGCCAGGTTTTGCATATTTATAAATTGCTATGAATATTCAACAGGTGGACAACCCAGATCAAGCTTCCACTCAAGGGAGATGTGCAGAGAACTACGAGTTTGGTTAATAAGTTTGAGGACATCCAACCCTCTCTACTTCTATTTCTCAACCGATTGCGCTCTGTTACGATTGTGAACAAGGTTAGAGTTCACATTTTATATAACAAAAACAAAGAAATGATGAATAGAATTTGCCATTGAACAAATCTTGCCAAAATACTTGAAAAATTAGTTATGTTTTGGCTTTAAAGTTGTCTTGGATAAACATTGGGATTTATTGTAAAGGTGTTCAGCACAAATGTTTGCTCAGCACAAAAGAAGTGTACCTTATTTTGCAAGAGGTGAGGAACCTTTGGCGCAGATCAAACACTGATATAAGAACCTTACCGGTGTATGCAGGCAGGATATTCTTCCAACTTTAACTTGTAAAATAATTATTAAAACAGGCTTGATACTTTTGTATTTATCTTTCTTTATTTGTACAAAATTCTTGAAAATAGAAAAACCTTAATTAGTTTATTTGGGCAAAATTCTTCATTGTTTACAAGTAACCAAAAACAGAGGTCAAGTCTTATTCTCTGGTTTTCTTTGTTGATTTGTTCAATATTTACTTTCATACATTTCGTAGCTGAATATTATTTTTCCAACAATATGATATAAAAAAGGAAACTACCTTCAACTGAAGTATTTGAAGAAACAGAATCTCACACATGTAAAACTCAATATGGTTGCGGCTTGTTCCTGGAAGTTTGAGATGGGCGAGAATTTCACAGGCTACTATTTGTTACACAGGATGAAAATAGTTCTAGTCATATGAGCAGAAAGGATATCGGAGACAATGTGATTGAGATTCGTCATTCCAAACGCACTGACAGGTGGCTTCTTACTAAGAAACGCTTGGATGCTTCTAAGGTAAGATTGTTTGAAGCTAACTGATACTTGGCCCTTTACAGACTACCGGCCACAAGCGGCTTATACCACATTCCCATAATGGCTGCAAGATTTGACTTGGATCTTTTCTCTAGGATATTTTATAACATAGGCCTATATTCTAATTTGTTCATGTTTTTGCTTTTGATTCTATTTTTAGGTGCATTGAAGAATCTGTGATTCATAATGCACTTTATAAATGCTGTTTATTACTATTATTATTCTGCTCAACCAAAAGGTTAGAGGAAAGGTAATTCCTGAATTGACATTTATTCAATGCAGACTATCGGTACTTTCAAAGCAAAACAAAATTTCTGTTTCCTATGATGTTTTGAGACATTCTTACTGAAATATTTGAGTTGGGAAACAATAGTAGCTATGTCTTGGCATATTTTTGTATCTTTCTGTTAATGAAACCAAGGATGCCTCATAAGTGAACTTAAACACTGTAGCTCAATAATAGTGTAAGGTGCTTTGATTCAATGTTTAAAAGTGCCTAAAAACATTGACTATACAATTTGAAACTTGTTGAATTCAATAACATATTGCTTTATTTACAGCTTCAGCGTACACAGATAGAATCCACAGAGTTGGGTCTTGCTTTCCCGTTATCTGAAGGAATGTCATCTGAGCAGAACGTCTTTGCATTTCTTCCTCTAAGAAGCTATGGCTTCCACTTCATCATCCAAGGTCAGGAAAATTAATCCTACTCTTTTAACAACAAACTTCTTTCCAATGTTTAGCAATTTCTGAAGAAAACAATTTTAAACTCTAGGTAAACGCGCTGTGTACATGTATTATTGATATATTAGGATCAGTGTGTTTTAACCCTTTGCAACAAAACATTCTATTGAAATCCCTCTTGGTCTACAAAAGTTATCAGGATTGGCCATACAGGGTTCCTTTTCTAAACTGGATTATGAGAAACCTTGTCAAAATGACGCATCCACTGAGTTTGTGAAACTTTGCAAAAATAAATCAATTTTTTAGTATCTCTACCAATGATCTTTGACACAGGTGACTTTGATATCCCATCATCCCGCGAGGATGTTGATGCAGATTCAGCTTGGAATCAGTGGCTTCTTGAGGAGATTCCGCCGCTCTTTACAGAGGCACTTGACAGTTTCAAGGTGAGACATGAGAAAGTGTGTGAATTGTCGCAGTAATTCTTGAAACATTAGCATTGGTGGTAGGACTTTCGACCTTTGAACCTTTGGAGGTACTTCAAATTTGTCTAACGGGGACCATGTGCCATTTTAGACTATTGTCATCTTGAGATCGCACTCTATCTACGGCTGTTTGCTGGGTTGTGATCGCATATGTAAAATTAAAGGTAGAGCTTGTCAAACTTCGAGGGTGGTTGTGGGTGGTTTGAGGAGTAAGAAAGATAATTATTAATAGAGAGCAAACCTGTACTGATTCTTTCTTTTCATTCCATTCATCAGACACACTATAACAGCGACCCAATCAAGGCAATCTGTCAATTCCTCAAGTTTGTTCCGCTTGAAGACCAGATCCTGACCATTTTCTTCAAGAAGGTTGCTTCCAACATTCACCACAGACTCAAAGCAACTCCTTGTATGCCAGTGCTGACGGAATATAAAGGTAATTATTATAAACATCAATAATGAGTCATTGAGTCCTTAGGTTTACTAGAAAATATGTCTATAAATGTTGTTCCTCCTACATGTACCTGCGCAACAAAAAATACAATATCATCGCTGTCACAATTCTTTTGGAAGTGCTGTTACAGTCGGATTTGGTTTGCAGACAGCCGTTCTCTAATAATAATATTCATAATCAACTGCTTGAGGACCTGGATGTCACCCTTTTCAATTAACATTGTCTTGCTGAAATACTAAATGTTACATACTTTTTTGGATGTGAAGTAAAACCTTCAGCCTGTGGGAAAGACTAGGGTCGAAACGTGAGGCATTTGGAAAAAAATGTTTGAACCTTAAAAAACTGCTCCTCTTAAAAAACGTTCATCTCAATGGACCCACTGCAGGAGTCTGCCATTGCTAAGGTAACTGTTGGCCAGTGATACATGTGTAGGTCTTGTTTTGACCTATGTATTGTGTGCTGTTTGAGGCTGTGCCGTCTTTCAATCAAAGTATTTTGTTTGTCTCTTTAGATGAAGTAGCATGGCATCTACCTTCAGAGACAATCATGATTTCAGATCGTCTTGTTCTTGAAGTAGTCTCGGGCAGCGCCTTGAAGGCTCATCTCAACTGCTCCTATCTGCATCCTCAAGTAATGAGCTCAATCAATCCGATCCTCCTCAAGAGTCTTGGAGTGAAGGTCCTGCAGACCTCAGAGCTGTTGGACATCTTGAGTAGTGTTGTGTTAACGTCCAGACAGTCAGGTAAGAGACTTGAATCACTGATGAAATCAAACAAGATAAATTTACTGTATAGTGTAACTTTATTATTAACTATTAGCATTGTTTCACCTTATTGGCTCAATAACCTTAATATTGACCAGTACCCAGTTTCAATTATAGCTCTGCTTACCGCTGAATTCCGCGCTTGCGATCACCATTCTTCGCTTACAGGGCAAGTGCGAGTTCCTTCACTAGTTGTGTAAGTGAAGAATGCTTAGTAACTTGGAGTACGTATGCACAGAAGCAAAAATTCTCTGCTAATCTTTGAAATATTTTTGACGTATATGTGTACGGGTAGAATTCCTTGATTTCATGAGCACTGATTTTTTGCTAACGGTATGCCATGACATTGGGCCCTGACATCATCATCGCAATAATCATTTTGGAAATTAATGTTCTTGTGTGTTATTCAGCATAGTGCTCATTTTAGGTGATTTGGCATTTACACACTTGCCATTGACTCCCAAAATGTTGAGTGTGGCAGACAGTAGCCACATGTGGCATTTATGCAAGGGATTGACACACTGTACATTGTGACTGTATGCAGAGGCTCTTAAGCTGTCTAACTTTTATCAGATTTTATTTGGTTCTGTGTCTAATTTGTGCATGTAGAGTCTTCCTATTTGCCTAATGTATGGGTTTGATAAAGAAAACCAAACTGAGCACTTTAACAGGCCCCAAATCTTGACAGTATAAACGGAGTTTACAAAAATGATCTCACAATCACAACGTCTGCCTCTACATTGTGCCAAATTTTCCCTCATACTGTACTTGAGCTTCTTTTTAGCGCATTTGGCTAAAATAAACAAATTGTGCTATTCTTGTTTGACGTTCAATCATAGAGTGACAATGTTCGAAGTAGACAAGGTTTTGTGTTCGTGTTGAGCGTTTGTTTTAGTAAAGTTTTACCACCCTTGCATTGATGTTGACAGGAGAAGTGCTTCAGCCCAAGTCCATTGCTCAATGGCTGACTTGTGTATATTTAAGTCGTAAGCGAGAGTACGACATATCAGAGGAAACGCTCCAGCGCCTCCGCGCCATTTCCATGATCCCATTGTCATGTGGTCAAGTTGTTGCCATGGAGAAAGCCTCTGTGTTCTTCCCAATCAGTGAAGAGGATGACCAATCACAAGGCCATATTCAGTCAGGTGACTTTCAAGTTTTACTTTTAAAGTATTAAGCCCGATTCATACTCTACGGGAAAGTGAATCCAAAGTGAATTATGTTATGCAAACAATACCTAACGCGCTGTTGTTTACCAGTTGGTGACGCAAGGAATTTTGCTTAGCTTTCTTAATTCGCGTGAAGTACAAACCGGGCTTTAAGTCTGATTCCAGCAGAAGGGACCATAGTTAAGTAGAATTTGGGGAAGTAATGAATGATTGCCCTGGTGGCCTAAGTAAATTTCTGTTGATAATTTTTGAGAAAATAGAATTAGCTGTTGCAAACCGCTTACCAACCAAAAGGACCTGTGGTATAAATGCAAAAACTTGTTAGTGGCCTGACGGTTCCACCCTAGCGGAGTCTTTCTCACGGAGTCCTTTTTAACAAGGTTGGAAAAAAAAGTTGATCAGTTTTAATCTGAAGTCGCACTGATTATAAAATCACTACCAGTATCAATCTTCCAGAGAAATATTTCTGCCTGAAATACTGTCAAAGTGTGAGAATAGCACTATCAAAACCACCATTGCTTATTTTGACTGTTTTTAATTGTCTTTTTTTCTTTGCTGAAAAATCCACCTTATTTGATATAGTTTTCATGTTGATTGTATTGTATATTTATTTAAAACTAGGCAAAAGGAATTCATGTTATTTTGGGGGAAAAAATCTATAATTTATTGTCCCTTTTACTGAATATTTTGCTCAACTTTTTTCCCAGGTTCCAGCAAGCCCCTGATGGCGTTAGAGGAAGACATGTCGACATTGGACAGTAGGCTCCTCAATAGTCTAGATAAAGTTTCCAATTCCCAGATTGTGCAGATGTTGGAAGAGCTTGGTGTGCGTCACATCAGCCCTGCGGAGGTGATCCAGCACCATATACTGCCTGTCATCAAGTCAGATCAGTGGAAGGTGAGTAGGAATGTCTTAAGTGAGTTTACAAATCCACATTACGTGATTCTCCCATTAGCCAAAAACTCTGAATTCTAAACAGCAGTTTTATCCTGACTTTTATCAGCTGTTGCTTGCACAATAATTTTTGAAACGGTTCCCCAATACTTTAGAGTCTTTAAACAAGAACCTGGTAGAATTGTGTAGGTATGTTTGTCAGTAAACTTGCAAGCAGTGGCACAATAAACTGCCTATTCACACCTCATTGACTCACGATCGGATAATACGAGAAATCGTTTTGAAAACAGTCCCATTTCAAACTGTTGTGTACCGACCTGAGTTTGTCAAAGGCAAACCCGGGTCTGTTCCTAACGGAGGATTCACCTAAATAGTCAACAGACAACAACTTAGAAAGAATCTCAAAATATAGGAACATTCCTGGTCTATTTGATGTACCTATTCAAGGAATGCAATTCCTGGTCTATTTGGTGCATTCCTCATTCAGAAACATGGCTTTTCAGGAAAGATCAAAGCTGATTTTGCTTTTTAAGAACCATAATGACTCCTTTTAAGTAATTATCCCTGGGGGTGCCTTCTTACCACTGCTCATGGTCATTCATCATTGCCCACCACTAGAGGGCCACAGACCAGGTAGCCAGAAGGACACTTTGCCTATATGCTGTACTTTTTTACCAGGCATTTTTATCAGGTAGATATATGTGCAAGGGAGGTGATAACAGTCTCAATCTTAGCAGCTCTTGCACAGGATGAATTGTTTTCTGGTTTATTTTACTTTTAGTAGTTAGTTTATGGTATGACCCTTGTGTTTATGACTTCTCAAATTGGCCTGCCAATTAGCGTATTAAATTATGATTCCCCATCAAAGAACCCAAACTGATTGAATTGATTTCTTTTGATTTCTTTCATTAGTCTGTGTTAAAAATTAAAACAAACTTAAACACTTAAAAACAGTTTAAAAACCAGGGGAAAACTGTTTTATCAACGTTTCACCTCTAAGATAGCAACATGATGACATCCTTGCAAAAGGTATATAGGCCCCTACCTGTCATTCCAAATTCAAGTTTAAGAACTTAGTATTTTTCTCGTTTTAGAACAGAAATTCTAATAGTAGTTGTGATGAAATTTTACTTCACAAATTTCTAAATAATATTACTGTCCCGTTTGACTGATTTACTCAATCTAGGAGAAGTCACATGATGTGATGGTCGGCTATGCAGTCTTCATCAAA
>JAUELU010000008.1:11512925-11528954 GCA_032357145.1 Evasterias troschelii
CTAACCATGTTGGCATTATCTATCTGGAACCATGAATGGTAACACCACATCTGTGATCCTGTGCTTGCTTTGCCCACCCCCATGCCAGGTATGGTTGGTTTGACTATGCAGTACTGAGCCTGTTAAGTAAACATTTCCCTTGAAGTTGAATGAGTGGTTAGTGGCAGGGCAAGAGGAGAAACAAACAAGGAAAGGTTTTTGGAGACGGGGTCGCTCTACTGATCATACACAAAATATAAATAAGTAAATAAGTAGTGCTCCAAAGATCTATCCTGCCAAAACATAACAACATAATGAGTGACGTCACAATCCAGTAGTATAGTTCAACGGGGTTTGAGACAATCTTTTGTCCTGGGGCGTTTCATCATCATCATAGCATGACGACCCCATCGGCTGAATCGGCCCTCTTCCGTCGTTCCTTAGATCCCTCTCGTTGTTTCTTCTCCTTCTTGGAACCTTTCCTACTGCTCTTCCTGTGTTTCTTGGGGACCGGTGGAGGTGTTTGCGTCAAACCATCCGATCCCGGGGTCTTGTGTCCTTTCCTTGGTTTGCGTTTCTCTTGCTTGGGGGCTCTGTTCTTGTTTAAGTGTGTGAGTTTGGACGGGGAGGGGTGCCCGTCAAAGGACACGCTTTCTCTGTCTAGTTCATCACAGCTGCTAAGGTCCAGCCCATCTGTGCTGTAGTTCTCATCTTCACTGGCTGATGGTTCAAGGTCAAGGTTGACTAGGTTAACCGTCAGATCTTGCCTGTATAGAGGAATCAAACAAAATACAGGATTGGTATGAATAAAGAATTGCTCACTTAAAATCTGAAATGTTTATAAAGTTCAAAACAGTACCAATCCTCCAGAGAACATATTTCCATATGAAAAATATTTCCATATAAGGTGTGGGTTCAAGTCCAGTCTTGACGCTGATTCTAGAGCCCCTAAAGTTTCTTCTTGAATAGATTAACTTACCTCTCTCTTTCCAGTGTCTTTATTCTGTTCTTTAGCACCCTCTCAAGCTCATTCTGTCCATCGGTCACCGTGGTGGCATCCTCCTCTGTTTCTCCCTTGCCTTCCGTTGCCACCTCAGCGTTCGATCTCTCATCAAACTCATGCTCCTCCTTAACCTGTTTGATCTTTCTAAGATCTTGCTGACTGGCCGTGTCCTTCTGTTTGGGATGAGACGGGCAGAAACAAGAGCTCAGGTTAAGCCCCATTGTTCAATGTCTACAACTATCACACCTACTTTTCAAATCAATGTATGGTTGATCCAAACTTATTCTCAGTTAAGTTCAAAATACAGACTTCAACTGTTTGTAGACGACCTCAAAGATGCATTGCTGGTCCTCTCAGAACTGATTGTATTCCAGGTTTCTCGGTAAGAACAAATATCACTATTGGTCCTTAATTTCTTTCACACTGGCTTCTATCCATGCAACGCCAATACTTAAATAGACAGGTAATTTGTCCAAATCACAGAGAAGTGTCCAAGCGTTTAACCAACACTCTATCTGGTAATAAACCTAGCAGACAAACTGTATAGAAAACTCAAAAGCTGGCCAAGCTTGTTGTAACCAAACCGCTCTAGTCTCGTTACCAACCACTACTGAATACCCTGCCAAATAACCACGTGACAAGACTCTCAGTCTCAAACGAACACGTCACACACATACACCACACATGACCTTTGTGAACATGAAATTCAAATTCAGAAAATGCTGTCAAAGCCAAACTAAAAATTCATCTGTCGTGATTTCCCTTGGGTATTCTACTATATAAATGGGATTGTCGTCAACTGCAGCAATGATATGACAATGCACACACACACATGGTATACTTCCTTCCTCTGCCTGTTTGTTTCCTGGTATACTGATACAAGGATGTGATAGAGATAACAGTCCATGCTTAACTGATACAACTCTCAACAATTGTTATTTTTGAATTTTGAGCTGTGATTCCCCGACTGGGGCCTTTGGTCAATGACAAAGTGCTGTGACGTAGTGTGGTAGGTGGCATTGTCACCCACAAGGGTTCCTCAACTGGTGACCGCAGTCCACCAATATGGAATCTGATTAAGGGACTTTGAGTGACAATGACCCTGTGATGTGACTGCCACAGAAGGTAAATTTTCAAGGGTTTCTAGTTAAAGGAGACCTTCATTGGAATGATGAGAATCTTCATCAGGGTAGAATTAAGTTCCCAGTTGGGATAGTTTTCAAAACCATCTGAATATAGATACATGTAAATACAATAATGGGAAAGTTAAATAACTTCAGAGATTGTTAGTTGAATATATTGGTTTTTCTTTCATACTATTCTCGGATTGTTTATAGTTGAAAGGGTGCTCTAATGTACTTTAAGGTCCTGTCTAAATTAGTGGCTTAGGCTTCATCGACATGTGAACAAGCGTTGGGGCAAAGGATTCCCATAGCAACACCCTTGCAGCCATAGCCACAGCCGCTTATTTGGACATGGCTTAAGAGAAGCTGTCATTGCTATCAAAAGGTTTCTTGATTTGCAACCATCGGTATCTGCATTTAGGACAATTCCTACATTGGTGAAATTGTATGTATCCCGATTGAGACAATTTGGTTATATAGCCTTTGTATAACCAAAGGTCCCTTTGTCTTTGTCTGAAAAGGGAAGAGAACGGGTGGAATTAAGTGAGTTTAGGTTCTGATAAATACATGTAAATGTATCTATGCCTAGTGTAAAAAAGAAAGAAGAAAAAAGGGCATAGCACACAAACTGCATTAAAGCATTTTTGTTTTTGATAAAACTAAAAACTAAGGAAGTCAGCCGATCAGTTAAAAATATTAGTTCTTGATGTTTTGTTCTTCTTGTAAACTGTGGTTTCCCAGTCTGCTTGTAAAACTTGGTCACTCTCCGCTGTTTAAATCTGTTGTCACCTTCCCACAAGTGGGACTAATATAAGAACATTCAACTCTAAATCACCTATACACCACAGAAACAAAAGGAGATGACCAGGGACAGCCAGAAACAGCCAGGGAAAATCAGAGACAACAGGATATGCATCAAGTAAAGACAAACAGGAAGTTACCTTTACAGCACATGACAAACCCATCTGTAATAAAACACCTAATTTCCTAAATCATTGTTTGATGCAAACTACGTCATCAACAAATAATTGTTTGTTATTCATCACTTCATTCAAATCTTTATAAATAGTTTTACTTTGATGGCCATAGAAATTCATCCTTTTATAGTCTTCCGAAAACCACCTAATGATCTGGCAAACTTGATCATGATAAATCAAAAGACTGTGCAAGTCTCACACATATCCAAGGACCAAGGTGGTATGAGTTGCACAATTCTGTTTTGTCAAATACTGTAGTTTAACATGGGTTATGGCTATAAAAATTACATAATATTGTTGGGAAAGTAAAATTTATCCATGAAATACATGAAAGTAAAATAGGTTTATCAAATCAACAAAGAAAACCAAAGAATAATACTTGACCTCCATTTCCGGTTACTTGTAAACAATTAAGAATTTTGCCCAACCGACGTTCATGGTGTCATTAAACCTATGTAATGGTGGGGCTTCTGATAGGGTATCAGAGAAATAAGCATCCTTGATCGTCCCTGAGTTTTAGTTTTATTTCAACGTTGAAGTTAACAAATTACTTGTATTTCAAATTGCACTTATAACAAATTGCTATGTTTATTTCTGTTTTCGAAAATTGTAAGACTTGCACAGTCTATTCATGATTTAAGGTAAAACAATTCTTCGGAAAAGTAGATTATTTTCAATAATTTCTGTTAAAAAACATGTCATGACTTTTCAAATGTGTGTAAGAAAAATGAAGTGTTACAAAAATAAACATTTAGAAGGTTTAGATAAGAAAAGTGTTTAAAAACACAACATTTATTACTTCGTAAGATATTCCAAGCAGCTTAAATGATATGGTGAACTAATACTTTTATAGTATTTTATGGTTCAAGTCTTAACAGTTTTAAGTCTTCAGTAAAATAAAACCCACAGGTAAAGAAGAAGAAAAAAACCTTCATTAGAGACTAGTGAACCCTTTACAAAAGGTTAACAAATACTTCCAATCTGATTATGTATCTTTCCACTTGATCTAAAAATACTTTTTACCAAAGAAAATAACAGTATTTCAAAATGTCCTGTGACTCAATGAAAAGTACACCAAAGCCACAGGAATAATGAAACTTGTAGACCACTACTCAGTCAGCAGGATAGGAGACAATAGCAGTGGTGATGACCATACAAAAAAAGCATTGTTTCATTCATCGTCACTATTATTTCAAGTAAAAATACCCCAATTGTGATCCATTACTACCCTGATTGGAACCCTCTTCCCCATATGGCGATATCAATAATCCACAATCAGGAACCTTTTAGTATAACAACCAATTGAGATATACTTCTACCCAGATTGGAACTGTCTTCCCAAATGAGGATATTAATAGTCCACAATCAGGAACCTTTTAGCATAACCACCAAACTACCCTGATTAAGACACACTTCTACCCTGATAAGAACTGTCTTCCCAAATGAGGATGTCAATAGTTCACAATCAGGAACCTTTAAGAGTAACACAAAACTACCTCAATTGGGGTATACTTCTACCCTGATTAGAACCTTCTTTCTCAAATGAGGATATCAATGGTCCCCAATCAGGAAACCTTTACGTATGATAACAACCAAACTACCCAAATTGAGATATACTTCAGCCACAGACTTACCCTCTTGCGTAGATCGGACAGTTTAAGCGATGCAGACTTGCTGGCTCGTTCTAGTGTGTCAATGTCTCGAAGTGTGCTCTTCAACTTCAACAGTTTCTCCTTGATAATTACTTCAAGACATCTGGTTGGAAAGAAAAAATAATATTATTTCAACTCACCCCAATGTAAAATCAGTCAGCTGCGACCAAACAAATAAATACAATATGAAATCTAAAATGGCCACAACTTATTTCTAAAACCAGGTGGGAGGTAACAAATTAGATATAACAGGCCTGTGAGTGGACCCTTAAAAAAAGAGCTGAAACACTACATGATGTAAGAATGATGGTGGAACGTTAAGCGAGTGCGCATCACGCATTTACACTGGTCTAATTGGGGTACCCCATTGATCCAGTAACTAGGCTTATTTCACATTATTGTAGTTGTACATTATTGTTGCCAAGCATATATACATGATATAAGGCCCCCCCAATAAAATATATATATATATTTTGTAAATGAAAAGAAAAAGCGAAAAATAAAAAATCAAAAAAAAAACAAAAAACGGATATCCACTTTAAAGCGGAGCTCTCACAGGCCTGGTATGAATGTAGCTATGTGTAAGCTTTATTGTGGTGTCTTATGTGTCTAATGTTAACCAGTTTATGAGAAATAAATCAGTCGTTTAAAAAAAAATACCATGAGCATATGATGCAAAAATGCCCCAAAAGGGTCAAGTTTAAAGGGTTTTAATCAAAAACAAATACTTCCACTTGCACACCCCAAAAATCTGCTAAGAGCTTCATATTCCTCACTGGCAAATCTTACCACTGGCTGTCCGAAAAACCATTTCAACTATAACTTGAAATTGACTAGAGCCAAATTTGAAACTCTGACCTCAATATTAACGTGCCGGCAATCTACCAATTGAGCTATTTATAGCCCTAATGTACGAAAGCAGCAGCAGAGGAAGCTCCGTAAAGCAGATGTGTCACATTGGTAATTGTCAAAGACCAGTATCCACACTTTATGTGACCCAACAAATACATGAAACTCAATCGGTCATTGGAGTCACACAACGAAAAAGTGGAAAAATCTTAAATAATTGTTACTGTTTTCAAACATTGAGTTCTTGACTTGTAAGATCAAAACTAATTGTTTTACCCATTTCTTTAAAACTATTGCATTTCAAGCAAAAATATTTCAAGCGAAGTTTTCCACCATGACCACCTTTATACCATGTGCGTCGTGTGCAATCTGTGGACATTTATATTTTTACTCTTACCAATGTTATGCACACCCTTTAAGAAGATGCGACCAAAATATATTTAGGTGGAGAAAGAAAGCTGACTTACTGAGCTTGTTTTGAGACGTCTTGAAGAGACTCCCATGGTGACATCTGTTTGGGACTCTTCAGTAGACACGGGGCATACACGATGGACAAACTATTGGGGGACATCCTATTGTAGTTCTCATGCAGTGATACCCTGTACAAAAATAACATGAAGTTGAGTTCCAAATAATAAAAAGTGGAAACAAATAATAAATTTGAACAAACAAGGTTCTCCATTCCAAGCTATAGATTTTCATATTAAAGAACTACTCCACATCTAACCTAGTGATTATATTCTTATCTAATTTGGGGTTGTACAAAGAACATTAACTAGAGTGGGACCTCTGGATTAACATGCAGGTGCTCTACCAACTGAGCTATCTAGCCCTATTATAGATAGGTTGCAATATGACGTAAATCGGCCATCTTTACGGGCAATTGGGAACACACAGTCATGCGTTACGCGTGAGAATGGCGTGCAGCATGCGCACATTTCACAAAACTCATTGCGTGATTGATCAGTAATCGATGCAGCTGCGTTAATAATTTGAGCGCTTGACGCGCCTGCAAGCAAAAATGCAATTTGCCCGTAAAGATGGCGTCTACTGGGAACTATGTATAGTTGCTGGTCTCCCTATTTTGTCAATATCTTTGTTTGAGGGTGCCAGTCAGAAGCCATTCAATCTGTAACTGCCCAAACAGACGGGGATCGTTTACGATACAACCTGGAAGTAGCAGGAGAGTGATCACTTTACATGCATTAAGGGAATCCGCTTATTATTACAATTTGTAAGTAATGAACCTATATTCATATTAGTGCACCGTTTTACAATGATTGAATATTGTGAATTCATGAGGCTTGTAGCTCCAGCCCTTATATCATTATATTTTTAACCCACCTCGCTAAATGAAACACAAGTCTCTCAAGTAGATCAAAGTTTGGGGAGGGGAGTTTATTCAGAGAGTCCTGAAGGGACACCATGCGATCACGATGATCCGGCATCTCCACAGCACGCAGGAACTCCTCGTAGAGTTCAAAGGTCAGGAGCGGCTCGGGCATCTCCCGGAAGAAGGACTTGATGACCTGGGCTATGACTAACATGTTGTAGCTGTCCAACTCAATCTGGTCAAAATCTGAACAAATAAAGTGAGATGCAAGAAATGTTTTAATATAGCGCCCTCACAGACCCATCCTCAAACCCACACACTGACGACAAAACAGAACTTCGGTCCAATTACATTTATTTATCTATTTATTATGGTTCATTCAACCAGGAATTGGTAATTCCTTGCTTTTTCCGAGTACTTTCTGCCCATCTCTTTTTATTTCTTTCCACTTGACTGTTTCTGTTACACCAGTATACCTGTGTAGGTGTGTTGTGTTGTCATTTAGCCTTTGAGAAAGACTCTGCTAGGGTCAAAACGTCAGGCCTATAACTTTTTTGCATGGTTCATGTGCCACCATTGGCTGAAATAACCAGTTTACAATATCATTTAAAATTATAAAAAATACACAAGTAAAGCAAAAACATATCAAATAGAAAAGAACACTTTTTAAGCAAAATTAAGACCGCCATCAAAAATGCTTAGTACAACTTACTATAACATTCCAGCGACAGCAGAGTTGTTATATCTCTGGGTTCTGCATTGTGAGATTTTTAAACCAGAAAATTTACAGTTCTTGTCACCATCCATCTTTTTAATTTCCTTCTTTTCTGGACTCCTCTTTTATCAACTTTGTTTAGTTCTCTAAAAGTGGCAACTTTTAGTCAGGTGAGGTTTGTGGTGACACCATGTGTAAAATCTCTTTTGAGTAGTGGTGGTTCTGGGAAGAACCTGTGGTTTGACAACTCCCTGTTTCAAGCAGTATGCTATGATCGTCTTCAGGAGAATGGCTTTATAGAGGGCCTTGTGACGAGTGACCCTACGCTGAACTTTTAGAGGTGTTCTCTTACCTGGTTCTGTGTTGATAAGATGTTTGAGTTCTTTCACTTTAGCCTCAGGTCCAGGTCTACGATAGATTCCCTCGGTGAATAACCCATTCAGCTCAACTAAACTTAGACAACGCTCTATAACCTATCATATAAAAAAACATCAAAAGGGCAAACAAGAACTTAGACAATGCTCTATAACCTTTCAAGTATGTTTCCTTTTGGAGTGGTCGGTTGATGTGATATTACAACCAGAATGCTCTGTGTGGTACGAGGTAAACATAATCAATGTGCAGTATGCATTGTGAATGACTTCAACCCTGCTTTATGCATCTTTTTATAAATCCAACTCATTTAGGCTTCAAATTTGTTGCTGATGTGACTTTGTTTGCAGCCGTTTTTGTGCTAGTGCATTTGTAAATGTTTAAAATAATTTGTATTATCTTTTAGTCTCTTCCTGTCATTGGCAGATTTACTAATGTTGGCTGACAATAAAGTATCTAAAATAAGTGCTCAAACAAAATTTTCACATAAGTCTAACAAGGTCCAAAAAGAAGATATGACCCCCCTTTTTGATGGTTGGTATCATTTAGTGCAAAGCAACACGTTGCTGTGCATTGCAAATTTGTACACTTGAGCTGGTCAGTGAATTGAAGAAGGTTCCATGGAGTTTGTCTAAGATTTACTTACCTTTGGTATGTTACTCTCTGGTGATATGAGTGAGAGTAGACTTGCCCCAATCACCTTCCCTGTCACACGAGCTTGTGGTTTACCCTTGCATATGGCACTGGTCTTAGTGCAGCATTTCTTGTGGCAAGTAAACTTGCAAACTGCATGGAAAAAAACAACAACAAAAAACAGAAATGAACTAAGAGGAAATAGCGAACGGTACTAAAAGTTGTACAGTATTGGCAGGCAACACAACAATAAAATGATGGTTCAAACAAGGAAACGAGGCTGCCTCAGACCTACTTTGACACACTTGTCCTTTCTCCATGAGCCATAAGAACGCTGAGCACACCTCACAGGCTGTCGGAATGCTAAACTGGACGGCAATAAATCGATGACCAAGATACTCGAAGACTTCCTCTTTCTCTTTGTCCTTCTTCTTTTTCCTCTGCTCTTTGGACTAAATAAAAAAATTAATAAAAAATCATGTTAATTTTTATGATGTAGCACACACAGATCCTTGTCGTTTGATGTCACATGTCATCTATTATTTTGACATGTTTTTATTACAGCGATGCTTCAAAATCTAATACTGTTGTCAAATTTGGGCCAGAGATTCTGCTAGAATAAAACTATCGAAAATCAGCTTCTTGATAATTTCAAAAAGAAACAATTTTCCAAAACCAGGCCTCACAAGTAGTTTAAATTCTCTTCACCGCACTTTGATTTCCATTTTGGTGTTACGATAAAAAATAACTCCAACATTATACTCTTTTCACATTATTTCTCAACTTACCTTCTTGTCCGGCTTGTACTGTTGTGTAAACTCATCTAAGAATCCCCTGAAGGCATTGATGCCCATTGTGATGGGAAACTGTGTTTTACTGTTTGAGTTCTTCACATGATTGGCAAGAGACGTCTCAAAGTTTGACATGAGATCCTTGTACATTAGAGTTGTGCTGCCCTCCTGTGACGAAAAAATTTCAAGGCACGATTTGGAGTGTTAATTTACAGATGGCTTAGGATTAAGTTTAGATAATTTTAGGTTGAACAAAGACAAAATTACTAGAGCGAAACTTGAACCTGTGACCTCTAGATTCACATGCCGATGCTCTACCAACTGAGCTTTCTAGCCCTAACGTTGGCAGTCTCCCTATTTTGTCAATATCTTTTTTTAGGGATGCCAGTTAGAAGCCATTCAACCTGTAACTGCCGTGTAGCCAGGGATCACACTAACATTTACGAAACAACCTGGGAAGCAGCAGCAAGTTTTTTATGACAAAATGAAGTCTTTCTCCTTAGTATTGTATTCTATGTTATAGCTAAGGGTTGAATTGAGCATACCTGCTGCATGGCTACTGAGTATGTGGTCATGAGATTGACTCGGAAGTCATTGAGTGACTTCTTGAAGACAAGATCAACAGCCGTGTCACTCCCTCCGGCTTTCTTCATCTCATGAATCTAAACAAGAATAGAAAATATGAGATCATTATTAAGCCACGTCCAAATCAAGCAACTTTGGCTGTTGCTGCAATGACAACATAGAAGAATAGGACCATCCAGCATTCTGACCACAGCAACTGCTTGAACCATTAATTTGAACAATGCCTTAATGAAGCCTAATCAGGACTGATGAAAGTTTGTGGTCAAGTTCTCCCCAAGCATGGCATTGTTATTTTCGGTATTGCTGAATGTGCACCTCAATTTGATCAAGCGCAATTGCTTTTGTTCAGACAAACCGGGAAAGTGGTTGGAAAATATTCAATGTCCGACCATATGCTTTGAAGCTTACCTTAGAATACAAGAATGTATCCATCTGCTGTAACTCCCTGGCACCAGACACCACCTTATTGGGAGGGTACCTCCATTGAGACATCCCATGGATGCTCATGTTGCTTGAACCCCCACGGTTCTTCTTGGTAGCCGCGGTGGCAGCAGCAGCAGCAGCAGCTGGGTCCTCCTGGAACTTTCTCTCCATCTTGATGGAGTTGACTTTAGGCTGAAGGGAAACCACCTTGGAGGGTCTCTCTTGACCGAGAGCTTCGGCCGCTTGGGGATCGGAAGGTTTCCGCATGAAGCGGCGCTTGAAGTGTTTCTTGGCCTTCTTGAGTGCGCTGTCCTTGGATACTGGTGACTCGGGTGTGGAGGGCAGCACATCGGTCTCAGAAGGAAATGGGGATAATGGAGAGGGGGTTTGGCTGGCGAAGGCGTCATCTTCAAGGGGTGAATCAAGCTGTATGGCACTCACAGGACGCATGTCAGTCTTAGAAACAAGTATGGAGGAAAAAATCTGTAAATATCTATACATCACTCTCTGTCTAAATGTACAATAAGAAAAAGTGTTGTTACATCAGCGTTTCATCAGCGTTTCAAACTAAGACCGTTTCCAAATTAGTAGCTGCAGCTGAAACGTTTTCATTCATTTTAAACTTGCTCTTTTTGTTTATAAAAGCTTGAACAATACTACTCTTTCCAATTCTTTCAAATTTACTGTCATATTATTACACACCTCCACATATTCTTCGATCCACACTTGAAACATTCACTTGAATGTTTGGTTTTTGGTCAAAAAGCTTTCAGTATAGCTAGCCCAAAGATTTGCAACAATCTTCCTCCTGTCATTATGGGATCTGTTAGTATATCTCTATTTTGTAAAGCTCTTAAGACTCACCTCTGTACATGTTAGTTTGTGTTATGTGCACTATGATCTTGATGGAATAGGCCTTAAAAATCTAAATTGTTATGTTATGTCATGTTACAGGATGCCCAGAGGGACAGCCACAGCCACAGCCATAGCCATAGCCAAGCAACAGCCACAACCACCAGTTCAGTTATAACCTACCCTTATTCTCAGGGGTGGCCCCATGTCTTCTGAACTCGTGCTTTCCTTGACCGCAGATGTCACCTGACCATCAGCATCAGTTAACCTCTGACCTTCCACCACATCAGCTTCCTCTAGGGGATAGAGGATGTCCTGGGAATCCCTTCCGGAGTCATCTCCTGAATGATGGTGCTCTCTGTGGACGGCGTTTCTCCGATGATGTTCTTGGTAGGCAAAAGCAAGATCCTTAACCCTGACAGAGTTTGAAAGAAAATTTGGTTTCAGGACTCCATGACCACCAGCTTTACTTCCCTAATTTTTTTCTGTTTCATAGAATTATTCTATTGATCCTTCTTTTTGAATTTCTTTAATACAACTTGATTCTAGCTTTTGCTCTCGGCCGCTTTTCATCTTTTTGACGTTTTCATCAGGTCCCTGAATCCAAGTTAAACAAATAAAATAAATAGTATCCTTAGGATTCTTCAGGAGCTTGAATTTAATTTCTGTAGCAATGTTCACTTCACTTTCAAATCAAAACAGTTCAAATGTTTTTTCTCATTTCAATTGTGCTCTTGGAAAACAAAGATCCTGGTCCAGTAAACATTTTGAGCAAAAAGACCTCCAGTCTTTGGATTTTCACACCAAATTTGAGCCCCGCTACACTAAGACACACTACCAAGCTGCATGATTATTAAGAAATTGTTTGTAAGGTCGACAAATGCTACCTTGACCCGGAGCGCTGGACTCCAGTCAACATCGGCGGAGTCTCAGGATGTTCCTCATCCTCCTCCTTCTCTTCTTGGTGGTCTGGTATAACATGAGGAGTCTTGTGAGGTGCTTCATCATCTAAGAGGAGTTCATCTGAGCCAACAGACCCATCCAAGATACCACTGCTCCTAAGACCAAGAAATACTCTCATTAGGCATCATATCAAAACCAAATTTGTATTATTATTTTGGTCAAAATGTTATCTCGCTTTTTGATTGTGTGGTTTGCTGATAGGGTGCGTAATTTAGTCAATTTGTCCCAAGTATGTAATTGCTCATCTTCAGTGACTATATAACTATACATTTTTTGTATGCACTTGCTGCCAAAGTCTTGTCGCCACTAGTATTTTGTCTTTTTTGTATTTCTTACATAACGTGAGGGCCCTCAGATGATCAGCTGTTCTGTACGGGTCATCCCAAATAAATAAATAAACAGCTTGACTTTTTTCTGTTCATTATTATGTAACCAAACTGGGGCTGGGACTTCTCAGAAATTTTGAAGGTATTGGGAAATCTTTGAACAAATCCACTAACTTCGAAGGCCTTATTTTTGCTCCTGCAAAAAGGTACCACAAAAAAGATGATGACATGAACCAGAATGAGGCTGTCAGACAAAATAGTCTGGCTCCCTTTAGATGTGATAAGAATCAGTACTTATCTCTGCTATTGGACACAGGAAACGAGACAAGGTCTGCAACATAAAATTTCACTCCTCAGACAAAAAAATCTGGTTCCTTTTAGTTGTGATAAGAATCCATACTGACTCCAATAAGAATCCATACTCATTGCCATCGACACAGGGAACAAGGCAAGTCTTGCAACATAGCTACTCACTCCTCAGAAAAAAATAGTCTGTTGTCCCTTTAGATGTGATATAAACCAGTACTTATCATTGCTAACGCACACACAGAATAAGACAATACTCACTCCTCAGACTCCATCGTCCGCGTTCTCTTCCTATCCATCTCAAACTCCTCCAGGTCATCCGGGGTCAGGATTCCCTCATCACTCATGGAGGAGTGTGCCTCATCTCGAGGTGTGGTGGTAGAGGCTGCTCGTAGAAGCTCTTCCTGTAACTTCATCTGCTCTTCATGCTCAAGCCGCTGTCGCTCTTCCTCCTCAAGGAGGAGACGCTCCTGTTCCTGCCTCTCGTCCAATAACTTCTCAAATCTGTTGAGAAGGATTATTGATCTTCACTAGATTTCTTGGTAATATCTAGGTTTATGGGATTTGAAGCATTGCATGGTGAGGTATCAATGTATATTTGGTTTAAATTAAAATGTAATAATGAAATTTCTTAACACTGTCTATACTTGTTGTCTACTCACTTCAAAATATTCGAAATATTGATAGGTATTATTTTTATTATTATCATTAATCTATGATATTTGGTCCTTGAAAAAAAGTATGACAGTTTTACTGAGCACAAGGGCTGCTTCAATAGACTTTTTAAGCTATTTTTTAAAAAAAGTACTGATTTTCTGAGGGCAAACAAATCAGAAATCAGATTAAAAAAAGGAAGAATATCAATCATACCTGCATACATGTCAACTACTTTTGTCACAAAAAAAAATCATAAAGAAAACATTTCAAAAATTTATGAGCACTTTGGTGTTGACATACATAAAGCATTGTGTTCAAAATGAGGCTTGGTGTGCAAAATAGACTAGCGCTTTACAGATAATAAATGCCGAAGTGATTTTGAAAGTAAGCATACAGGGCATCAGACAACTCACAGTCTTCGGGCTGCATTTCCCCTGATGTAGCACTGGAGCCACAGTGTGCCACGGTGAAGTTTCTCCAGTAGACTCCGATGATGGTAACCACGCCAACAGCTCTGAATAAAGATGGCAGCCAGCTTGCGTTCTCTCTCACTCTGCAGTTGTCTGAGTAGCCTCCTGCTGAACATCCCTCGGACACCAGACTAGCAAAATAACAATACAAACTTCACCTTAATAGAGTCACGTCACACGGGACAAATTGTACCATGCCAGATACGTGGCAGAGGGTTTCCTCCAAAATGCTTCCATAGTTTAACACAATCTTTTCATCTTGTACAGAAACACCCACCCTGAAATCCTCTTAAGAATTCTTGAGATTCCCAGAGCACAATGAAGAAACAATAGGAGGAGGGGGAGGGGTACACCATGCCGCATATTGAGCCCCAAATGAGGCAATTTACAGAAAACTACTTCCAGGCAATCTTCAAATAGAAAAAACATTTAAAGTCCCTTTCCACAATGTCCACAATGTCCACAATTACTTTTCCATTGTCCTGACAGTCCTACCTGTATTACAATAGTAGAGTATTTCATTTGCCGGTATCTCTGCCTCTGTAGGATTCCTCTCATCCATCTCTGTACAGTCACGATTCTCTTCAAGACATGATTGTGTAGTGCTTCCTGTAGCTTAAGGCGTTCACTCTCTCTCAGAAACACCTGTACATATATAACGATTTACATATTTCCTCCATTAAAATTAAACTTGTTTAAAGTTGCATTGCACGATTTTTATCGTAAGAGATTTTTTTCTTATATTTTTTTTTGATAGAACATGGTTCATACATGACACAACAAAAACAGGGTACAATTACTTATATAATTGAAAATTAAACACAAAAACAATAGACTCCTGTCATTGACCTTTGTGAGGGTGGAGTTTGGGTCATGTGACATCGTATGCGAGGGTTCTATTAAAGTACTGCTAGGAAATGTGTGGAAATGCTTGAAATACAAAGTCACTTTTTTATAAAACAGGTTGCTAGACCTCTCTAGAAAAGTCACTTTTTTATAAAACAGGTTGCTAGACCTCTCTAGAGTTACAAGTCAACAGCTCACCTTGCTTTTGCCGAGTTGATAGTGTTTAGGATCCAACTCCATGTTCTTCAGGAACTGTTTGATGCATTCTAGTTTTGACGCTCTGCCATTGGGTAGCAGCAAATGAAACCGATGGCAAAACTCCTACAAAACAAACCATTGCCAAAATTGTTTTAAATATAGAATGAAAATGCGACAAAGAAAAACAAATGGTATTCAGCAAGATAGTTTATTAGACTTTCAATGTAGACTCCTAGCTGTTGCACAAGTTCTTTGACGAGTCATTATAATAGATGTAGTATTTTCTTTTGAAAAGTTTGTTTATTATTTAAGTCAGAAGTTATTATCAGTTATCATACAAGCGTGAGAGGAATACAGAAAAACATAGCACTTCTGTGTCCCATACCCAATGAAGACGATGGTCGGGTTAAATATGGGCTAGACGCGCTATATTATTGTTCCGTATTCTAAGAGCGCGCGTGTGATATCAAATTTATCTTCCAGCACACTTGACTCATAGTTTGAACAGCTCCAACAGGGTTTGTTATGGGCCGTGCAATATAGCTTGATATCACACGCTTGTTGCTATCGATCAACCAAAACAGAATCAAGGATTCAAGTTTGCTAAAAAATAAATATGAATAATGTAATTTTATATTTATTTTAAAAGTCATAACAACCATGTCTCTCTCTATTCTTTCCTAAATGATAAGCTGTTATTGTCACAATCATGTCAACGTATTACTCAATTCATAACTTGTATCTATGGTAAGAAATGAAAAGAGAGAAGGGCAGAGGCAAACGTTCTTCACTCTTCATTGTTTCCCCCCTTGTCTCCTTCATTGTTCATTCCTTGCTTTCTGCCTCTCTTTTTATTTCCTTCCACTTGACTGCTTCTGTTACACCAGTATACCTGTGCATGTTTTTAAATGTTTGAAGGACATTGCTCCACCTTATCTCTCTAATATGTTTCATCTTTGCCAAAGCAACCGTCAA
>JAUELU010000008.1:11652119-11665902 GCA_032357145.1 Evasterias troschelii
AGAAAAATACATGGCCATCACAAGCATACACCTGTACATGTAAAGAGCTGACAACATCTGCATCTTGCAATCAGGGATATTTTGTACAACAATCAGGGAGATTTTGTACAACAATCAGAGAGATATTTAGAGTTGCATTCAACGTAAGAGGGAACAAGTTTCCATAAATTGGGAAATTTTAAAATCTGTTCATCAGAACATGGAATGATTGGTTTGTTTTCAGTGAGCTTTCTGCAGAGTCAGGGAGAGTGGGCAGCTCTGCATGTAGGTAGAAATTTAATTGAATACCCCAAAAAATGATTACAGTGGAGAGACCTCTCCATCTGTCTGCTCTCCGCACACCTCATACCTTTTACTTTCAGAGTAGAAAACTACACAAGTGCCACAAAAGAACAATTTGAGTTAAACTGACTGACAAATCTTCAAGAAAGTCTTAAACCATATGCCTGAAGAAACCTATAAAGACAAGATGATGAAGACGATGTTCAGTTTGAGTTTTTCTTACCTCACAGATCAGAGGGATGCATTCCATTAAGCATGCGATGACGTTGTTCATATCTGCCTTGATGGTCAGAATGCTACACGCACCAAGGGGGAAAACAACAAAGAAAAGCATACGTAAGTCCCTAGTATTATTATTATGTAACAGTCAAAACACCCTGTTTGTTTTTCTTAGTTCTTCCCAATTTTTCCCTTTCTGTAAATAGCAGTTAGAAGTAGTTCTACACATGTTGACTTAACATGATAGGGCAAAACAAGTTTGAGCTGATATCAGCAGCAAATATTGCATTGAAAACCCTGTTTAAGTATATCAATTTGTTCTGTACACATGACGCATTCTTGCATCAGTTAAAAGCTAAGTGAAATCGACTGCTTTTCTGTGTTAATAACAAAGAGAAATAAAGAGCATTGTAAAAGTTTAAGATATACAGCACAGGCAACCATCTTGGACAAAAAGATAAGCCCCTATCTAAGAAGAAGGCTTGAACCTCTACCTAGTCTCATCTACGTGTGTGTTTTTGAAATAGTTTTCATGTGGGTACTCTCTTTTAACAAGAAGCAGGACAGGAAGAATGAGAATTGGAGTGAGATACACAAATCTGAAATTGATTTATTATTAATGGTGAAGTTAGAGACAGACACCCAGATTAAACAGTACATGGTGCTGATAAGGCAACACAGTCGTTTAAGGCTTTACATTCGGTAATGGTTTGTGCCAAATCAAGAAACAGGAAACGACCACAAAAAAAATGAATGAACAGGAAGAAATGAAAGGCTTAACATTTGAGGAGCTGAACTAAAAACTGTTGTTTCTTTTAGAATCTTCACTATGAAATTAGTTGTTGTTTGTTTGTTTAAATTTGCTTCAGGTAAGAAAGCATGAACAGCAATTTTGCATTGATACTTTTGTCTAGCAAATCAAAGAAATAAACTAGGCAATTTTAACAAAATCAAATTAATATGGAAAAAACATTCACTCTACTACCCTGAAGTTTTTTTTTTTCTTTCTTTTCAATTTTGATTAAAAAGTTTTGTTGGCATTATTTCATTGAAGCTCTTGTTGGTTTGATTTTTGGTCATGGAACATACAGGTTGACAAAACGGAGACAAGAACTTCCATTTACATATGTGTTGGTTTGTAAAAGAAACCTTTACATAAACCACAAAACAATACAAGTAAACACATCAGAAAACAACTACCAATTCTGTCACTTAAATATTACTGAATGCTTTATGAATTCAGTTGTTTTTGGTCAACAGATTTTTTTGAGCCATTGTATTTATTTCAATTTTTCCCTTCAACCCTTCATTTTTCCCTTTTTTGGGCACCAGAATCAGAAAGCAAGGCCTAATTTCATAGAGCTGCTCAAGCAGGAAATAATTACTGCTTAGCAGAAATGGGCAGAAAACCAGTGACAAATGATACATGCAGCATGGTATTTTGGCTGGTAACCTTATTCAAGTATGCATAATTTTGTGCTGAACTTCCTGTGAACAGCTCTATAAAATTGGGCACAGATAATGACACATCTGCAAAGTTTTATCAGTAATTTGTTCAGAGATGGATGAGTCAATATGATGGGTTTGCAATATTGGAAATGATTCTGTAAAAGTGGCCAGGGACCTCTCTTCTAAAGCCAATACAAGCAAAAATTTGCTAAGCACAACAAAAGCTGGCTTACTAGATTCAGATCACTAGCCAAAATGCCATGTGCTGTTTAGCGCTAGTGTCTGGTTACCCTCTAACACTTGTGCTTAGGAAATCAAGGCATATATTATGAATACCTGATTACCAGCTTTATGAACTAGGGCCATGGATGGAGAAAGACCAGGCAACTGGCAGGACTTGAAACCCCAAATCAAAGAAAATTTACCCTCCCCCCTCCCGGAATAAAAGAGAAACAAAACAAGAATAGAAAGCAACAGTACCCGACTACTTTGTAAGGTGTAATGTATTGCTTAGTAATGCCAATATGAGTACAAGACATGTTATTATAAAAAAAAGCATGAAATGATGGAAGCCCCCTCCAGTCAAACTTAATAGCCCTCCAAACCAAAACGAAGGGAAAAAAAGCTTCTACAAACACACGACACACACACACATATTATATGAAATAACATCCTTCTGTCAAACAGATAGAAAAATACAGCGAGAGAGAAATAGCTGCATCTATTTCAGTCTCACATCTCCAGCTTCAAACTAGGTACTTGAACAAGCTTGTTGGGTTTATTTTTATCACCATCCTTGAAGTACAGAAGACCTCAAATTTGGCTCACTGCATTGTGTGTGTCCCCCCCCCTTTACATCAGTTAAATCTCTAATTCTCACACACTCAACAAATGGAAATCAAACAGTTAATCGCATTTCTTCCATCTTTCTTTTCCAGAACGTAAAAAAGGCCTAATGCAAGTTGTTTAGATTTGATTAAAAACAAATAGCAAAAAAACACCACATACATTATGGTGAAGAATTGGGGAGAGCACTAACAAGCACTCAGGGTTGGACATACCGCTCGGGCCCGTTACAATCGGGCACGCCTACATTGGCACTGTACTGGAACAGTGGAAGTTGGACCACGTGGATACGGACAACATGGGGTTCAGGCGGGCCGTGGTGTTGGTTGGTTGGTTGGTGGTTGTTGAAGTCGGGATATCCATGTGATTCGGGGGCCGGACCAGGGACAAAGTGGGCAGATATCGGACGTAGCGATCGCACAACCCAGAGAGGCCATCGATCAAATTCAGGGCGGAGAACGGGGCAGTCATGGCGGTCGTGTGGCCAGCGTGAGGGGGAGAAGAGAGAAGGGCATCATGGGAAATGGGCATGGGAACCCGTTAATCAAAGAAGCACATAAAAGAGTAGATTTTTAAAAAGTCATTTAAAAAAAAATGCTTTTGGTTTTTTCACCTCCTTTGAAAATCATTAATATATCTGGTCATTAAGGTGACTCACAAAAATTGTCAAGTACTTTGCATGGTACAAATGTGAATTAACTTTTAATGTGCATAACTACAGATTATTGTTATTTCCAATTGTTCCTTGTTACATAATCAAAGGTCTGTCCCCTGATTGGACAGTCAAGTTTGGACACAGAGTACAATCATACCATGCACTTCTGGGCTTAATGCAATTCGATACAACTGAAAGTGTTTCATACTCTGCTCCAAGATGGGCTCTCTGTTTTCAGTCTGTAACTGCAGACACACACAAAATGCTTACAGGTTTCCAAGAGGGTACAAGGACCTTTCCCATTGGCTAAATGCTTACCGTGGGTCGGAACAAATGTACAAAGGTTTTATGGCAACTTCCTTTCATCAGAAAATGGGACTGTCCTTCAGCCATTGGAACTAACAACCCCCTTCCCACCCACCCCAACAAAAAGTTCAACTCTGACATCACCATGTACTAACCTCAACACGGAGCCTCTTTATGGTATCACCACCCTTGCCGATAATGCCACCAGCATTCTGCATAAAAAAATAAATATAAACAAACACAAATAAATATCTCTCAATTAAAACACCATTTCAGAAATCCTGACAGCAACTTCGAGGGGGGGGGGGGGTCTGTTTAGATTATGACTGATTACAAATCTACATGACTTTCCACCCTTTGTCATATCATTGAGGATCTTGTAGGTGATTGCTGTTGCCTTTGTAAATTACATCCATACATGGGGTTCTTCTGAATATGCACCCAGCTGTTCTATTATTAAATTTTGAAGGGTAGTATCTTCAAAATTTAGCTTCCAAATAATTGATTTACATACACAGGATGATTTAGATTTGTTTCATCATCATATATGTCGAGTCGATGGTTGTTTTGATGAAGCAAGAAAGCTGTGGTGGGTTAACATAGGAAAGATAACCCCACACACAGATAAAACTATTTAAAAAAAAAAACAGCATGTGGTTCAATGCAGACCACAGGCGCAGCACTTAACGGTGAAGAGATCTGAGCACAAACAATGCCTGCCTCGCTAGAGGCTTCTAAAAAGGCAAGATGCCGTTGGCTTTGTGATTCCAGACAAAGGCAAACGCTGTGCAAGCACACACATAGCGTGTGACTGTCTGACTGTGTATGGGATAGATACAACGTCAAAAGCCCAGCCGTTTTTGTTGTTCGGACCTCTCCTTTTTTTTCCCCCGCTGACGATTTCTTAATAATATCCTGGGAGAGGCTGGCTCTTTCTCTGTGTGTCTCGTTTAACCTTTAGGCAGGAGCGACGTCTGATCACTATATAGGTTCATGCATGCAGAAATGGCTCGCCACAGTTGATACATAACACACGTACTGTGTTTGCCGTTTTGCTTTTCTTTCGTTTCTGATCTTATCTTGGATTCTCCACGCCCCAAAGGACGTTTCCAAAAGAAAACAAAACCGAGACTAAGGTCTCTTTATATTGGTTTCTCAGAAAAACTACAGGGCAAAAAGTAGTTGTTTCTCTAAGGTGCAGATAAATACGAACCAGTACATGTACGCTGTGTGTTTGCACATGTACATCCTTACATTGCAACCACTAACCTAAAACAAGATCCTGCTGTATGTATTTTTAGGTACATGTAGATGGAATGAAGCTGTTTTCAATACAATTAGGCTTTGATATTTTGTTATTTACATGATTTATAAACTGAAATTCTGCTGCGGAAGCAAACAAACTTCACCATTCTTTTTAGCAGAAATAAGTTACCAACTTGAATGCCAGACAAAGTAAAGGGCTGTTGGCCTGGTTCCCTTTAACATGATTGTTTGGCTTGGCAATAAGTTGACTGAGCATTTACTCTTTAAAATATCACTCAATTAGAGTTATAAACATTTTGAATATTAGTAAAAATGTGAGCAGTGTGAAAAAGGGGGAAAAACGTATTTCCATTATTCAATTAATTTCCCTTTCCCCCCCCCCCCCCATAAGAATTTTTCTGCCAAATTCAACAGCGAATTTCCTCAAACTGGTTCCCATGACGATCCCATTAGCCATTACCACATCGTCATTGAACAGTGCCATCGCAACAACCACTCTTGCCCTGACAGCTAATGGTAGGAACTTCTTTCTGAAGATCAAGACTTCTTCATAAAAAAAACCCACTGCTTTTCTGTATGGCTGTAGCATACACTCTGTCCAATTCAGATCAGCTGCTCATTATACTGACATTAACATAACACTCAATGTCCTTGGCTCATGATTGTGACAAACACAATTCAATTAATCTCTCATACTAATTATTCCAGCTCATTGAATTTGTCTAGTTTCACTACCAACCCCCCCCCCCCCCCTCCCCAACGGCAGACCCTTAAGCCCCACACCCTCATTCCTTATTTACCCTGGAGCTATTACAACTAACATGAACATTCATTGTAGAATTACACTTGTTACTGACACTCTTGTTTATTTATTTACAAAATAAGGTTTGGTCAAAACATGGACTGCATACATGTATAAATCGTTCTTGGACACTTTGGCAAATGACTTGCAAAAATAATCCCATATTCACTGAAAAAATATTTGAAAACACCCGATCCAAACATTAAGAAAGCAACAAGCGATTCAAGTTTCAGCTTCAGAAATTTCTGAAGATGGAAAAAAAAACACCTACAAAAACGGGGTGGGATGGGGGGGGGGGGGTAATGAAAAGAAAAGTACCTTCTCTTCACAGAGAAGCACACATCATATTTGTTAGCCATCCATAATGCATTTATTCTATCCACCGTTGAATCTTCCAAGAATTATTGTATTTTATTTGAGGTGAATATAATCTTTAGTGAGTGGCATTCAAAACAAGTCTTAAAAATTCACATTTGACGTTTGTTTTCCCAGTCCTGGCTCATCAAGCATCTATGAAAGTCAAATTGTGATTGGTATTCATTTATTACACGGCACCGCACTTAATGGTAGAACCGCATCGCATGACGGACAGGTCTCGGATGTCCAAACACAATTACCACCTTGTGTGCATGGGGAATTGTGGGACAAAACAATACCTACATTATGCGAGCGCTGGGAGCAAAACGTTGATTTTATTTTGTACAAAACTGTTGATCCACAAGTTTGCAGTTAAAATGTCGCACGGTTTCTCTTTAAGTCATAATTATTCTGGGGTTAAGTGGAGGGTCCATTTTGCGCAGCGTTATCGTCAAACAGGAAGACGATTCTAACCCGACAACATCCTCAACTCCCAAGATGAGACTGTCCTCAAGAAAAGCGCCAATCCAGCGAGTGAGTAAGAAGAGAGAAGGCATGGGTATAAGATCGGCAGAGAGTGCCCCCAAGCTTTTGTGCGTGTATCGACAGTCAACGACTAATGGTCTTCACTAGGCACAGCCACCATGGGAAATCATCCCTGCATGTTATTGTCATGCTAACAAGGCTTGGGACAACTTGCAACATTATTACTACCAGCATCCCCCCCCCCCCCCCCCCATCACCAATTTTCCATCTAGTGAGTCACGTTTTTGTTTGTTTAATTGTTGAACAAGAGTGTTATTGTCGCTGTTCTGTGGCTTAGCCATTGCCTTTCCTATAATCAATTTTTTATTATTATTAAAGACATGTACCTTATTTCATGGAACTTCATAGAAGTTGCAAGAAAAAAACACCCTTGTTGCACAGAATTGTGTGTCTTCAGATGCCTGAGAACGGCTTCATGCCTGAAGCCTTTCTCAGATTCAATTTTTTGGGGGGCGGAAAATTACCTCTTTCTCTAAAACTACATTACTTTAAAGGGTGTGTTCTAAGAACAATGTTTTATAATATCAAACCTTCAGTGCTCTTTACCAAGTCAGTTTTTATGGCCATTAAATTCTGGAGTAATTACAAAAGGTATACCTTCCCTTTAAGATGTTTACTGAAAAAACTAGACAATTTGAACAAATGTGCTCTTCCATTCTTCACTACCTCCGCTAGAACAAAGCACTAGAAATGGTTTTATAATTAGTAAAAGTCAACATGCTGGAGTTCTTCTCAATGCTTCTTTGTTACATACAGCACAAAGCATGATTGAAGTCACGTCATGCACAGGGCCCAATTTAACGACAGCCCGATGTTAATACCATGCTATTGTGGGTTTAGTAGACATGCTATAATTAAACCTCATTATCTGGGTGGGCGAGCAAACAAAAGAGGCTGCTTGGAGATACAGTGTAGGAGTAGACAATTAGCCGAGGGAGGAGAGAGAGAAAGCTCCCTCGTAAAAAGTACACGGAGCAATTAAAGCCTCCCTCAAAAGAGTCATTATCTCTCAGTATGTAACATAGCTTTCTTTCCATTGACTGCTTTGCCAGGTATATCATCATTAGTTCTTTTTTATATTTACATCATATTTTCATGTTAGTTAATTAAGCGTTGTTGTTGTTTGTAAGTTGTTTTGTTCCTATTTGTACATCCTCTGTTTGTCCGTTTATCTTGTTTCTGTCTGTCCACAGGCTGATTACTACAAGCCTCGGCTTATCAGATCGGCCTCCATACTGTTCCTTTCTTTGATTGCATACACCTAACATTACTTTGTTTGCTATTAGTTTATGACATTGTATATGCATTCTGTAATGCTGTGTTTTTGACAGTACGGAAATAAATGTGATTTGAATTGAAATTATCCACTGGTTACATCCCATGATTGTTGTGCATATGTTGTGTACCAAAAGTCTGTTTTAAAATACATGTAATCTCTTTACATAGAGATCCCCCTTTCTCTTCTCATGGAAATTTGCAGCGAGAAAGGAAATGGTTTTACAGCAGTTCAGGTGGGAACACTTCTTCGGACAGTTAAAAAACCAATTCTGCTTCAAATTGGAAGTGGTAACATGTACTTCTATTTTATGATAACTATCAAACTAACCGTGACTAGATGAAAATGTTTAACCCCGGCAACCCTAGAAGACCGTAAACAAACAACAATGGGATCGTAATGTTCTTGAATCTCAAGCTCTTTGTACATGTTGTATGTAAATTTAAAACTTTTCTATTTGAGTATTGTTCAATTTTTTATTTTGAAAAGATTGATATCAATTTTAGAAAATAAGAATTGTGTGTTTTCAGATGCCTGAGAACGGCTTCATGCCTGAAGCCTTTCTCAGATTCAATTTTTTGTTGGTGGAAAATTACCTCTTTCTCTAAAATTGTATTGAACATGTATGATCACTTTATAAAATAAATAATAAAAAAAACAAGAGAAGATTTAAAAGAACTTTGCAATTTAAAGAATAAAAAAGAGAGAAAAGATTGTACTTTGTTTTGTGATTCTCTGCAGTGCATGAACTTTTTTTCTCCCGCATACAATTCCTCCAGGCTGCAATTTCATCGGATAGTCAATTAAAAACCATTAAAATAGAGCTTTGGGATGAAAGGCAACTCCATGTACTCCAGTGACATCCCAAGCTTCCGCATCTACTCCTAGAATACAATCTACTTGTGTTTCAAGTATACACACCACCTTGATTTTATGTTGTAAAGCAATTTCTTGTCAATCTTCCTTTTTTTTTGCAGGCAAGAGTATAGCCTGTGGGGGGAATGTTTTTGTTTTGTTTTGTTTGATAACGTACTTAGTATGCACAGAACAACAGATTTATAAATACAAAACTCTATGACATTTTATCTTTTTTAAAAGGACTGTGAGCTTTATCAAGTATCTTTATTTGTTTATTTGTTTGTTAATTTGCTTGTTTTTGCTTACATGGTGGAGGTGCTTTGTTAGAAGTAAATTTGTCAAGGTGTCACACAATGTACATGTACTTCACAAATGTACATGTACTTCACACATCTTACCTGTTCAAACTTGTTCAAATTTTACAGAGGAAACAATTTGAGTAAACAAAAAGCCTTTTGGTTTCCCTTAAATGCTGGGGGGGGGGGGGGGGGATATTTGGCAGGTTACAGGAAACACACTGTTGTTGTTAGGCCTTACAAAAGTGTTTTGATTTTATTGTTCATTAAAAATTCTGTAAATTTCTTTATGTGTTTTATATAACCTATTCTGAGAAGAAAATTTACAAATGGAAACATTTCCCCTGACAATTGGTATCAAGAATACCTTTCAATTTAAAACAGCCCTTAAATTTGAAATTGATTAAGCTATAAATATTCTGACAATCACAAAACCAATTCAAAATTCCACTCTTCTTGTTTCTGTTTGCTTTGTAAGGGAACACCGCTGAACCTCATCTAGACACGTAAATAATTCAAACCATTGAATTGCTTTTTAACAATCCAACTATTGTTGATTGATTGTCTATTGTCTACTTCTACAACTCATAGCAGATTAGTCACCCAGAGGAATTTCAAAATAAGACTTTGTATTATGACAAATCTTTTTGTATCGTTTCCCGCGGTAAAATGAAGGGGCTACAGCCCAAAGCACTGGTACAACTCCAACAATGTTTTCTCAGGGGGGCCCACAATCAAACGTTACAATTCAATTTAACTTTGATCACATTTGTCGGCCAACTCGGGAGAAAAACAGCTCCAGGATATTTTCCTCTCGCGGCAATTCGAGAGTCAGCGAGAACGATCCCCGACAATATAATAATTTAACCCAGAATTCTTCTGCCAAGCCTTTTAAGACCAACCCCTGTTTCAACACACAGTTAAACAGGTGTCAACATTAAGATGATGGGCTTAGTAACAAGCAACAATTATTTCCAAAAATTGAAACGCACAAATCCCATAATTCAACCTTAAATATCCCCCCACCCCACAAAAATATGTTCTTGAGCAAATTTCAAAATACGAAGGAAAAAAAAGAAAAAAATGAAATGAGAAGAACTTTTGAGAAGTCTACAGCATTTATAATATCTTTGTTGGTTAGAAAGTGCAGTTAAAAGTGTCCCCTTGCTGTAATTCCAACAGGAGTAATTGTTTGTCTTTTCAAGGGGTTTTCACAGCAGTAATTCTGCACAGTGCTTGGCCAGAGTGGTCTCATCTTGCTGTCTTAAGGAGACGGGAAGTCAACGTTAGAGCACCTCTTGGAAGTCTAACACTCCTGCCTAAGACAAGGATTGCAAGAATTATCACCCACCCCCTCTGGGCTTTGAAAAGAGAGTCAACGGATCCTCTCCAAAACCGTCCGAGTGGCATCTCCCCTTTATGGCCCCTGGTCGTTTGATAACTCAAGCCAACAGGGACCCCCCCCCCCCTCCTAAAGACCCTCCATCGTTGTTGCAGAGGACCTTTCTGAAGGGTTCTCACCGGTGCTAGAGGTGGACGAGCATGTCCCAGAGCAAGATGAGAGAGAGAGAGAGAGAGAGAGAGGCTATCCAACAAGATAAATTGTTGACAGCTTAAAAGATTCACTGTCATCACGGAGACGGCGAATGGCAATGAATGGTTTGTCTAACTTTACACGGCATCATCACACTAATGAAAGCAATTGCACGTAAAAGGTCTCTCTTTCTGATTTGTTCTCTCCCCTTTGGGCAAAATAACTTCTTGGGTAATTTTGTTCCCGAGGCAGAGAGAGGGCTTTATACAATGGTGTCTAAGCTTCACTCTTTAATTTGCCCATCAACGCATTTACAAATAATTTGAGAATAATGGAAGTTGTAGCACAAAATTCTGCTTACTAAGATGTTCAAGGCAACATGATTTGTAAAGTATTTATCTTTATTTATTTCATTACACACCAAACAGCGCAGCGCAAGTAACAGGATGGTGGTTAGGGAACGAGAAGAAATGTTCAGTTTTAGATGTGGCAGGAAAACCCCAAATGGGAGAAACCAATGCAATCAGGTAAAGGATTGAAAACCCAATCCATATGCAAGGCTCTGGGTCTGAGGTGAGATTCAAAGGGGGGCCCATGAAGATGAAAGGCAGGGAAAGAAAACACTGAAGTAATGTATACATGATTGTATTCAGAAGCTTCCATGAAAAAACAAATTCTTTCTAACCATTTGGGCGCGAATCAAAATGTTCTGTCTTCTTGGGCATTTCAAAAAAGATTGATGGAAAGTTGAGGGAAAATTTAGGTGAAGCCGTTGCAAATAGTTAAAGGCTAATTATTCAACGCCCAGTACTGTATTAGACACAGTTACTCATTCTACAGCATTGATCTGGTAACCTGACTCCACCATGCCTCGTGGTGATACATAAAGCAATGGATGCGACTACTGACCTTGCTCTGGATCAAGACGCGGAGTTCAATGCGACCGGCATCGGAACCTGAGCCACCGCGGGCTCGCTTGTAGTGCTGGCTGCCACCGTCCTCAGCGGAGCGCTTGGGTGCTGAGAACAAAAACACAAAACAAAAACTTCAAATTTAGTAAAAATGAAAACAAGTTGATTTTGAAAGCTTCCACGGTCTTACCATCGAGAGTGGTTTGCCATGGCATCATCTCATACAATCTAATATCGTCTGATCATCGAACAAACCTTAATGGAACACAAACAACTGAAGTATCTTTAGAACTTCTTCAAATTCCCAAAGCTAATGGCTAATGGCTAATTTGGAAATGTTGTTTTTTTCCCGTCATCTGAAAAGTGCACAGTATCAGGACTTGATGAGGATTATAATCTGAAACATTCCTCCTGAAATTGCCCCGTGTTTTGTACGACTACATGTTGACTGTTTCCAGCCTTGCTTCTTCTCACCAATGTGAAAGTACACTTTTAGAGAGGGTTGCAGTTATTTGCCAACCCGAACTTATGCTGTACTGTGCGTGTACTTCACTTGAACCGTGCACAAGTGGCGTAAACTTACAAGGAATAGAACTGTTTGGCACGAAGGAAAGGCAGCGAGGCGCAAGGAATGTAGCAACATTACCATGATTCAAATCAAACCTCCATCTTAAGAATACCTGATTGCTTTTTTCCTTTAATCTCCTCGCCTCTTATTTACAATTTCCACATCCGGATGACTGATCACATGGCCAGTTTTTCACAGAACAGCGAAGGAAGGGGGAAGAAAAGATAAATGTACACGTGCCTAAATTGTTGGGACACTCCTGGACTCGAGGGCAAATTGCCAGGCTTTGAATTTTAATGTGTCGGTGAGGCTCCATCCTGCTTTTCAATTTGGGCGCAGCGCGGCAGCAACGTGAGAGTTTGCACCCTGTGAAAATGCAATAAAGGCTGACACGATCAGCCGGCCAGTCCAAGTGGGATGCATGTGAATCACCTGCTACAGGTGATTGGGGGAGATTGGGGAGTGGGGGGAGAGATGGTAAATATGCTCCCCACATGTCTGCTGCTGGTGTCAAGACCTGGCTTGGTTTTGGGGCAACAGTGGCAAATTTATCGCAGGTGGTATTGTGGGGGCCATTGCTCATCATGTAATAACAACACAATCACGTACAAATTAGCCTTTTTTCTTGCACCTCTAAATGTGTTCATCTTTCTCCATCCATCTTTACTTTCCAACAAGGTTTTTTTTTTTCTCTCTCTCAAATTATTCCTGCCAAAGTGCACAGCAGGAGGAGAGTGAATGAACTTGCATGGAATGATCAATCACAGGACGGTTGGGTGAATGCAGATTCAATATAAAACGTCAAATCTGATTTAAGTAGTTAAAATTCTCCATAGAACCCTCAGAATATACATGTGTAGTTACACAATGAGGAGCTACAGACTCGGGGATGACTCAGGGTCCACAATTCAGTTACATCACAATAGACAGGGGGAAAAATAACACCAGTTCATTCTAGAAAAGGTTTAGAAGAAAAGCAGCTTCTGTTCACCTTTTATTATAAGCTCATCAAATGGGTCAATTAAAACTCAACTCTTCGATTTTGTATTCCTTTCAAACTTAAGCGGGTACAGTTGAATCACAAATTTAGACCGAGGCACAATTGTGCTGCAAATGTGTAACATACGGTTTAAAAAAAAATTGCAAATGCATATTAATGTCTTCATAGGCATGTTACATATATTGATCGCAAATGCACATGGTATTTTACCTTTGTTCCTGTTCCTTTTCAAATGTTTCAACCCCTAGTGACTATTAAAAAATAGAAATCTATAACCATTACAAAAGATTTCTTTTTCAAAGTCAAAGCGGAGAATCTCCTTTCTTCAGAGTGGGTAAATTAAATAATGGAAATATTCTGTGAGGACCCCTTTTGAATCCGAGTTCTCCCTTCATAAACAAGTCAGTTATGAATCATGAATGGAGGCCCCTACTGCCAGTAGATCCAAGCAGGGTCTGCTGTATAGATCCTCCACACCACTAGGCCAGCTAATTATTAATGATTTAAAAGGACTATGACACTGACTCCTAAGGAAGGGTGTGTAATATAATCTCACAGTGTGGAGATCAGGTGCACATGGGCTATCTAATGCAACCGCAGCTTGCCGGCGGG